>CM076574.1:1368963132-1369226265 GCA_034641835.2 Pinus albicaulis
AGTCATAATTTTAGTTGAATGGGACAATGAATAGTTAATGGTTTAAATGTAACCCTGTCGAAACTATGAACGTTTGCTGGCAGCAGAGGCAATACCTATGGCAATAGAGTATATTATAAAACCAAAACTTGGAGAAATCCACTTACTTCATTATTAACACCAATCAAAGCTTGAGATAACCCAAAAATGATTTTGTTCTTAAGGAATTAGAAAGAAATTGTGAATGATTTTTATTTATTTTTCATAGTTACATTTTATTTGAATTATCCTAAGATAGTTTTTATTATCTTTAAAAATCTTTACTTACTAAAGATATAGTGTTCATTTTATTTTTTCAGAGATAACTGTTTCTTTCAGTGAATCGCCAATTGTTGTGACCAGAAACAACCCCCCTTTTATTTAATATTAGTAATAATACTAAATAAATGGGGACCCTTAGTTAAAAAATCCAAAAAATCAATTAGGATTTGTTTTCCTTTTCAAATAAAACTTTCTATTATAAACTTAGAGAAATCCCTTAGAAAGAACATTAAGAAACACTTAAGTTTATGATAGATTACAATAAAATTGTTCTTTAAACAAAATAGCGCATCCATCGCAAAATGGTATATATCTTTTATAAAACTGAAAATGCGATTTTGCCCTTTTGCGATAATGCGATCCCAAAAAGCCTATACAATAAACATATTGGTCGCAGATCGCATAGCGCAGAAAACAGAAATGTTAAACGAATACCTTTTGCGCTATTTACAATTTTGCGCTTTTGCGAGATTTGCAATGTGCGCTTTTGCGCTATTTCGCAATTTCCGCTTTTGCGCTATTTTTAAAATTGCGATGGTTTCATCTTGCGATATTGCGATATTGCGACATTGTGATATTGCGATATTGCGCAGCAAATCGCAGATCGCAATGTCGCAGATTCATAAAGGCGCGTTGTTCAAAGAAAATCTTCCCACATATCAATATCTGTTATGCGCTTTAATGATTGGATTAAATGAATGGATTGTCAATTAATGGTAATTGAGATTTTGTTTTGATTGAAAGTCGTTTCACGATAAAATAATATATTTCATCCGCCTTCGCATTTAAAACAGTCTCATCACCTTTCTCATGCCATTACTCTCATTTAACTCGTAAAACGCAGGCATGGAGGAGCAAACGTCTATACAAAGCTTTCACAGAGCATTATGGGTAAGAAGGAGAAGAGCTTGAATTCTGAAAACAGAGAAATGGCTTCACTGTATGCAGACACCGCTTGCAATAAGGATGCCGGTATATCCACTTGGGAAGGAATGTATAATTTGCTGGAAGAAGAAAATCCTGTGGTATTGAAAGTTAAGGTTACAGCAGGTTCTAGTAATACGTCTGAGGCAACTCTCAAAGAACTGGCTTGTTCATTTCTGCATAGGATAGCGGCAAGGCCAAGGATTCTCCCATATACGGACATGGTGAAATGGGTGCTGGACAGCACCGATATTTCAGACAGGCAATTCAGAACTCTAGCTCAAGAGCTTATCGGGTCATTCACCACGGAAGATTTGAGGCTGATGTATAAGTTGCCGGAACCTCAGGCGACTTATAATAAGCAATTCATGGAAGATTTTGCCAGAAAACATAGGAATTTGTCAGAATTCACACAGGAGTGGACCAAAAGAGATGAACCGTTGAAGAAAAACAAACACGGACGAACAGTACCAAAAAAGAATGTTTTAGACGCTGTTCACAAAGTTCAATATCCAAGTGGACAATTTGACACAATTTCTACCACAAGATAAGGTATGTGAGTTTGCCAAATTAGCCCCTATAAGGCTTTTAGAAGTAACTGAAAAAGTTGTCGGAGATTAGGATCTCTCAGGGAAACATAAAACTCTTATTGAGAAAAGTCTGGAGTTGAAGAGATTTAAAATAATTGTAAAAATTCAAAGCACTTAATGCTGAGCAAGAAAAAGATGTGGAGCGTGTTCGGCAAAGAGAAAAATTACTGCGAAAGATCGAATCTATAAAGAAGAAACTACCTTGGCTGAAGTATTATAAAAAGAAACAAAAGGAAAAAGGAGAAAATGGCAAAGCGAAGTTGAGATGAAATTGCGAAATAAATAACGGAGCAAAAAGCTCCCATAGAGGAGAATGCACAAATCAGAAGGGTAGAGAAGACAGCAGAGGAGGCGGCTACAGCGGCAAACACTCTTACTAATTGTGTAAATGATAATTTACACAAAGCTAATTTGATTTCAGAAACTGTTCTAGGATATCTCCCACAGGCACATCAACTGCAAACAGAATGGAGGCAAAAGGCAGAAGAAAGAGCAAAATCAATCCAAGGGCTGACAAGATTAAATTGGGACTCATACTGGACATACTTGGTGAAGCCACACAGTCAGCACAATGCACTTAATTGTACCATCAATTCTACAGAGAAGATTGCGCCTACACTTACCGACTTTGTCTTTTCAGGACAGTTGAATTCTGAAGTCGGTCAACCACATCTTCTCAAAACTATGCTAGATGCCTGCAAGTTTAAAGATCAAGTTCATAGATAGTTAGATTTAGTTTTAATTTTACTGTATTTTAGCCTAGAAAAAGGACGGTCATTGAACCGAATCCTTAATTTTTGTAATAGACTATTTTTAGATTTAGCTAGGTAGTATTTAAACCCTTCTCATGCATTTAGAGAAGGGTCCTGGATCTTAATATTTTTTGACTTGGAGATTGCATTTCTGTACTCCATTGTCTTATATATTTTTAAAAGGATCACATCTGGTGATTTTTATGCGGAATTATCTTTGAAGTGTTGCATTTCTGTACCTTGGAATTTGGTTTTGCATCAGAGTTACTGGATTAGAGTATCAGATTTCATTTGAAAGTCTTCAAGATGAATAAGGTATTTCTATCTGTTCACTGTTGATTTCTTTTGTCTTATGATATTCGCTTTAAAATTTGCTATCATTTATATATATTTGGTTTTCACAACGTTTCTTTTTATATATCATTTCTGAGTATAATTGAAACGTTATCTTTCATAAGTATATATAGATGGTATACCATGATGATGCAATATGCTAATACAACTCTGTTTAATTTCTTAAACAGAGTTATCTTTATTTGTTTCTGCACATTTCAATTTATATAATAATACATTTTCATGGTTATTTTTAAATTGGAACAATCTTAAGTTGTATTCACATATAATTACCCGGGTTAGTGTTAGAATTTCTTTATCAGTATTTAGTTTAAATTAGATAGTTTTATTTCAGTCAATTTAGTCTCATTTCCACTCATCCAAATCAACCCATCACCAACCCATTTAGTTATAAGGAAACTGGTCCTTTAAATCCAGTCGGAGCCACCATACCAAACGGAAAAGGAGCTGTCCTAAGGTCTCGACCGGGTGGTTTTCCCCAATGTTTGAAGCAGAGATTTTCTAGGCTTCAACAGGACTCCTTTGGGAGAAGAAAAATGGATCTAGGGCGATATCTAGGGTTGTCCACTAGAAACCCTAGACGATCCACCTAATATCTTACAAAATCCAAGAAGTTCAAGGGAAATATCTCCACTAGAAACCTTCATAGGGTTTTCAACAAGGGATTTTATCCAAAATAAACCAAGTGAATGCATCATATCCATTAGACAAATACAATTACATTTGATAATCATCCATACACAAATCCAGCAATATTAGAGAGACTACTTACTAATTAAATCAAGATCATTCATAATCCCTCACCATGAAAATCCAAGAAAATGCCAAAATCTTCCACAAGACCATTCCCCCAATCCATCCATGAGAAAATGAGAGGAAATTCATCTCTATTTTTGGGGAGATGCTCGACTTTATTTCACAATATCAACACACCTAGCCATGTGGCACCCGAACCGACTGATTTTTGATGGAATTGGACGATTAGGATCGGTTAGGTACCAAACTGGTGCTGACTAGCCTCTGAATCGAGTTTGATGGGTCGATTTGATAGCCCAGTTAGCTAATCATTCGATTTGGTTGATTTCTGGTTCAATCTGACATGTTTTTAAAACTATTGGTGGCGTGAAAATTCAGTGACCTGAATCCTATTGTAGCAAGTGATATTATTGCTTCTAATTGATTAATTAACCAAAGAATTTATCTGTTGTTTCCTATGGCAAATATTGAAATAAATACACTGCAACCTGTTAGAGTCCTGTAATTTATAGTATCACAAGGTGACTGTGTATTTTTTACTTGCAAATTTTCATATTATACATATATTTCAATATTCAAAAGCATTTCCAAAGAAAGATAAAAAGAAACAAAAAGAAAAAGAAAAGAGGGTGTTAAAAAAAGAAAAAGAAAGCCCCACAAAAAAATGAATATTTCTGGAAGTGTTGCAGATCAAAATGCCACTACTATTTATAAAAGTTTGTGCAATCATACAGTTTAAGCATGATTGTACAATTTTGAATTTTCTGCTAATAGGTTAGAAAATGAATATTTGCCAAACCATTTAATCTTGGCTTATCAGTAGATAGGTAGAAAATGACATTGGTTCAACAAATTAATCTGAACCAATAGGAGAAATAAGGGATAGGTGGTAGGTTAGAAATTCAAAAGAAAAATGATTTCATGGTTTGCAAGTCTAAATGCACCCTAAAAATAAGAAAAAAGGTTAGATATGTAGTATGGGTAGGTAGATTGCTAAACAAGAGGGATGGAGAAAAATGTAAAGTTAATCTTACAAATAAGTAGCCTCAAAGTTGCTTGTTGGTTTCCTATGATAACAAAAGAGAAATCAAAATAAAAGGAAGAGTTATACTCTAAAGGCCCAGAAAAGGGGTGTTTTTATAAAGGTAAGGGACCTTATGGTATGTTTTTATCCTAAGTCCCAACCACATTCATTTCTTCTTATACCCTGCCCCTTTCATATTTGCTTTATCCTAAGGTTTTACATTTACCCCTCGACCCTCATATCCAAACCCCACCATCCCATTGCTTGTCCTGTCACACCCCACGTCACTTGTCCCTACCTGCGTTAAATCACCTCGCAACTCCCCTCATCTCCGCGCACCCACCACACATCTGACGACCCATATTGCATTCCGGGCCCCCCTCACCCTTCGAACGTTAACAGCGGGGGGGGGGGGGCGGTCTAAAATCGACAGTACCCGATACCGCCTAACTTGCTACGTGTCGCACCTCGAGGCTGTTCGCACCCCCCACCCCCCCGCCAATACATCTTACCGCCTCCACCCCCCTCTGAAAGGGGTTTCCGGCACCAAACAAAACCATTACACCCGCCTGCTGTTGGACTATCCGTTGCTTGTTCCCTTCGCGCCACGTCCTCTCTTACCTGTCTCTCCCGTCCAATCGCATTCACTCCCGCCAAGAGGCTGTTGCACCGTGAATGGTCTGGCCGTTGTCAAACGGACCTGTGACAACTCAACGTCTCACCAATCACTGATTAAAAGCTAAACTCATGCCCGATGCACAATTTACTGTGCTTATTTTGATTACAGATTGCAGGTATCGAACTTACAGAGAATTACAGAAAAGATCACAGTTAAACAATTGTTGCTGGAGAAACTGTGATTCGTCAAATGAATCAATAGCTCTCGGCCGACCAGGTTACAGTCTCTCCTTTGAACTTTCCATTCTGATCATGGTCCCTTCGTTTATCTCCCTTCCCCAATACTAGTCGATATCAATTCCCTTCTCTGCTCCCTTTTTCTTACATCCCATTCTCTATTTGTAGATTGAAAATAAGTCACAGAAGGCAAATCATGCCTCCTAAGAAGGACCAGGAACCTTTCAACCCCATGTTTTACCGACAATTAGATCTAGATCATACAACCTTGGCAAACCAAGATAACAAAATTCACGAGACAGAGTCAGACTTCGACTTGTTCGATGTCTATTGCTGGCTTGAGGACAAATTTCTCGATGAAGCCAATGACATTAGCCTGTGAGAGACCCAACTACCTCTGTATATCTTACCTAAAACCCATAATTGCCCCGAATTCATCAGAAAATTCCAGGCTTGCTATGACATTAATCACAGGACCATAGTCACCCCAACAGTAGACATCCTATTCACCATTAATGCCTAATCCATTCAACAAATGATGCAGGACCCCACACCTGAACAAACAGTCCCTTTCTCTTATGAAGCCCTTAGGGAGCTTTATCAAAGAATTGATTTTGCCAGTAAAGCCAAAACTCTGCAACTTTTCATGGCAACTGATGCACCGATGACTATAACAAATCCACCATACCCTTCATCTATTTTCCCTGAAAGGACCAAGAAGATTATTATTGTTCTATCTTATTTGTTCGGATATCACTCTGATTAGTGGGTTGATGAAACTGTGATAGGCTTTTTGTCCATTCTCTCCTCAGAAGCTAAGACCAAACTCATGTTTAATTATGCCCAGTTCCTGGCAGAAGCCATTCATGAACAGTTTCTAAGGTTTAACACAGAGGAGGTTTTCAAATACACCTCTGTGTTGGTGTATACGTTTTTTTATTTCCAATCCAACAAGTTTCAATTTCAGATGGCTAAGGTGAATGAAGATGCTGAGCCTCAATCTATCATCTTCTGGACCACCCTGCTATTTAAGGAACATAAGAACTATACATATAAGGATTTTGTGGATTTGTTTGTGCATCCAGCCATCAGCACACTCAACAGTGAAATAGAGCCCATGATAAGTGAAAAAATAAGGAAGACCATGCAGCTAACAGAGCAAGTGAAGACAACAGATTGGTACTTGTACCAAAATTACACAGAGATTTGAGTCTATGGAAGTGAGCTAGCCTCTTACAAATTGCCAAAGTTCCTCTCCATGAGGGTCTTTGCATTGGAGTACATAAGGCAAATGATAGATGCAGATGAGCTCCACTTTGTTTTTGCAAAGAAGAAGACCCAGTTCAAGATCAAGACACAAGTTGGGCCTTTAATTTGCAATAGCAGAGCACTAGGGAAGGAGGTAGATAAGATACTGAAGGGGATGGGTTTCAGTGACAGTTTCACTTGTTCTTATGACCATGCAGGGATTATCTCCAAGAAAAGGGTGGAAAACAGATCCACACCCTATGTTCATACACACAGACCTGCAATTGAGCAGTATGCCAATCAAACAGAATGGGTGGCCAACACCCTCCAAGAAGATGAAGAACAAGTGATCTCCACTTCAGGTATTCAGACCCCAACACCACAAGAAAGGAGGAGTGTAGAAGAAAAATAAGACAAAGGGAAAGAACAAGAAAAAGAGATAGGGAGAAAAAGGCCAAGAGAGGATCAGTCACCTTCGGTGACTGATACCTCTAGCAAAGAATTCAAGCTAAAATATAGGAAAAGGGTCCGAGTTCATATGGAGATCGATCATGGAGGTGAATCAGCATAGCAGACAGTGATTCACATCATGGACACCCCTAAGTCATCACCATTAGGTGGAGAAACAACGACCTCACCTACATCATCAACCACAATGTCTGTTCAGCAATAAGGTTTACAAACATCTGCTTCCAGACCTGCCATAGAAGGCCAAGAGAAGTCTGTCTTTGAGATATTCAAAGAAATAAAGTTGAGGAATGAGGTGCTGAAGACTAATACATACAATCAGTTCTGGAAAAAGACCTCAAGTTCACAAAGCAGGTTACTATCTACTTTTGACACTAAAAAAGGGAGGATGCAGATGGAATTTCTGGAAGCCTTAGTCCCACAGCCTCAAGGAGCAGGAGATTATAAGAAAGCATCATTCCAGTCTAGTGCTAAGGAAATCCATCCTATTGACCAGATGGAATTACACAAGTAGACGGGGGAGATGGTAGCTTCAACCTTGACAAGTACTGCTGTGAGCTTGTCAAAAATGCAGGTGTCTTTATCCATACCCAATCACAGCTCAAGATGGAGAGGATATCTGCCATGGCTAGAGAATCAAGGATGAAGACTTTAGAAGATTTAATTGTGAAGCTTGGGCATAACCCAAACAATGTTCAAGCTGTGGAGGAGCTTTTGAAGAAAAAGAATGCTGACATAGCAACCCTCAGGAAACAGCTCAAGATGCCTGTGACAGAAGACCCTTTAACAAAGGGAATTGAGGAAGATGAGACACAAAAGGCAGAATTGATGAAGTTAGTTTTTGAACAGTCTGCCCAAATCAAATAGATGGAGACTGAGATGGAGAAGCTACTGAAGGAAAAAGAAGAAGCTGCTTGAGGGACACTCATCCCATTAGAAGCTATCCCCATTTCATCTATTCCATCAGTTGTTTCAGCAACTGCTGGAACATCCAATGGGACAGATTAGTTGTGCAAAGCTATGGAAAGCATGACCCTGCAATCACAAGAGATCAAGAAGTTGGAGGCACAGATTGGCATCTTGAGGGATCAAAAGGCAAGATCAAAAACTGCCTATGAAATAGCCAAGATGTAGATCGAGGGGTTGGAGAAGGCGGAAAAGGAATTTTCTGCCAGCAGCATTTTGGGCTAGATGAAGCTGTTAATTTGGGGCAGTATCATAGAGACAGTGGATGGGATCTGGCATTCCATCCACTTTATTTTTGAAGAGAAGGAGCTAATTGACAAATGCAAGGTGGCTATCGAGAAAGCAACTTAGGAGTTGGGGGATATGCCAATAACAACCCCTAAAATCATAAAATTCTTGAATTCCAAGACCAGTTTTGAGCTAGAAGAGCTGGATGTGCAGGACAGAACAACAACCATACTGGAGGTCAAAAGGGTCCTCACTAAGAGGAATTTTGTGAGGCAACTGGAGGAGAAGTGTCATAAATTGGACTTGGCCATCTACAAATTCTTAAAAAAGATTGAGTCCTTGAGGGCAAAGGGACTGCTCTCATTGTATGTAATCAACAACAAGTTGATCCAAAAGGGAGATTACATGACCAAGCTCGGGGAAGCAGCTAAGGATAACACCAAATTTGCCAACATTAAAGGGAGTGTGACTAGGAGGGTTGTCTTGGATCTCCTAAGCAATTATATCTTCATTCAACATGAGCTGAAGCACGTTTTTTTCACCAGGCCTACCTTCAGCAAATTCACAGAGGTGGATGAAGTGTACCGACAAGTCATAGGTATGAGAATTCCAAGCAAGGATGAGTGGGGAAAATTGTGCATGTACCAGGACTGAAAAGGCACGATGGACACGTCAGCACAATGACCGATCGACCTGAAAAGCTAGCGTCATGTCATATTTAATAATCCATCAACGGTGACCCAAAAAAGAACAGCCAGGTGTCACGACCACTATCGTTGCCTCTTCGTGACCACCTCAGCCACTTTCAGCCTACCTTTTTGATTTACGAAGAGCTACCAAAGTTAATGCTACAGTCGGTGTTTTGCCAAAAGTTTTTGTTTGGGCCTTGCATGGCCACAGTTGTCTAGTTTTAGTTAAATTGTAATTAATGAAGGTTGTCGAAGTAGATTAGGGAAACCGACATAGTTGCAGACTTGCAATTAAATACTGCTTGTATTTTCATTCTCAAGGGTTGGACATTGTTAGACTCTGTGTTGTAAAGATCATCGTATTGGAGCACTGCAGTTTTTGAGATGGGCATCAATAATAAGAGACCGTTCACAGGATTCTTGAGCTATGTTAATGGTGATGTTTTTTCCTCTGTGTTAATGTTTTCTTTGTCTTTCATACTGTGCATCGATTTATTTGATTGTAAAACATAAAATTTAGATTAAGATTTGCTGAGAGAGCACCTTAATTTTGTCTGTGTTTACTATCTTAATTTTTTCTTCTGAAGTATAGTTAAAGAATTCTTAACTGCTCTTTAGCTATTACTGAATTCACTGCTTTCTTTCATCTTATATTCACACTGCCAGTAAGATCCAGTCTGCATAGTTAGCTTGCCCTGTGAATGCCCTTAAAAATTTGATGCACAATTCATCCTTTTATGACTCCATAGCCCAATGGATTAAGTTTCACAGCTCTATCTGTCCAACCACATAATCAATCAAAACAAACAGCCCTCATAATTTCTATAACTAACCTAATATCAGCGAACCATCAAGCTAAATCATAAAAACAAAGAGAGCCCTCTCTAAGTTTAGGAAGGCTAGGTACTGGACTCCAAGGTGGTTTGATGTTGTCCTCTATTGTTTATTCTTGCCAATCTTATAAATTATAGGGCAACAACATAATGGCGACCATTATGGGAACTTATTGAAAAAACTTAGTATTTCATCAGAACTTAGAAACACTAGTCAAGATATTGTGTGATTTAAGTATTTTCCACAGATTGGTTTTTCAGCTT
Organism: Pinus albicaulis; assembly: GCA_034641835.2. Classification (NCBI taxonomy): domain Eukaryota; kingdom Viridiplantae; phylum Streptophyta; class Pinopsida; order Pinales; family Pinaceae; genus Pinus; species Pinus albicaulis. The sequence goes on from CM076574.1 coordinate 1,368,973,384, forward strand.
TTGTGAAACATTCATCCTGTCTGTGCTTTGGGTCCAAATTCTGGCTCCAAGAAGAATCTTTACCAGATCTCATCCCGACCCAAATCCCCCTGCAATAGTTGAAAATCCAGAGAAAATTCTAAGAAAAACCCCTAGAGCAGAGAGTCAAACTATTAGCGAGCCTCTTCACAGAGCAAGTTCCCTTCCTGAAAACCTTGCAACCTTGTAGGACATCCAATTCGACTTACATTTTGAACAATGCTTGTTCAGGACCAAATCTCAGAAATGGAGAACCCAGATAGTTTTTGACCCATCTATCTTACAACAAAGTCTAGTTGGGGAAGCTTCCACCTCCACCCAAACTGACCTTCAACTTTTACAGCACTTTGACTCCCTTCAAGGTCTGGTAGCAGAACTCACCTCAGCTATTGATGATGCTTACCTTCAGCAGTCTGTAGAATTATCTTCTCTTACCACAGAAGCTCCCTATGTTATTTCCAAGTCTGCTCATCCTCAGTTAACTTGTCCAAGTGTATCTGTAGCTCCTACCATTTCCTTGAACATCCCCCACCAAAGTGCCCAAACCCCCACTCATATCCCCACTATCCACCTTCCTCCATTTAATCCTCCACCTCCCTTGGTTAACCCTCCTCTTATTAATTCCCCTTGGGTTCCCCTCTGAAACAATATGAACAAAATATAATGAAAAACATCCACATTTGACACAGTTATTTTTGGACTAAGTCCCCGGAAAAACCCAACTCGGGAAAACCGGTGCAGCAGATCTGAGGGTTTTATATTATTAAGTAGCAGAATCTTGAGTACAACTAGGGTGCCAATATCCGGCTCACCCTTCAGATAAATCTAGACAACAAATGTAATTGTGAGATATACCTCACTTTGCAAGTCCCCGGCTGATCTAAACAGCACTGGTGAAGCCCCTCTGCCTCTGTGTGATTGCCTACGCTGGAACTGCGTAAGCCTGCGTGGGCAAGTTGAGGAACTGCGTCACCTCTCTTTGCAACTGATCTAGCTGATCTGAGACTGGATTTTGGTCCTCCTGGCTAAAAAACCCCAGCCTCTAGCTATCTCTGGATTGTCTCTGGAAGGCACTGCTTCACTTCTGCCTGAATCCCTTCAGGGATTGTGTCACCTCTTCAGAAAATTGCGCTGCCTCTCTCTGCGTCACTGCCACCTCTCTCTGAAATGCACTCCTGGTCCTCCTGACCAGTTTTTGTGTCTGCCCCTCTCTAAATCTGATCACTGAATCAAAATCACCTAGCAAACCCTACCCTAGTGATTCGATTTTGACCAAAAGCTTTGTCTCCTCACACAAAATCGAAAATGCCAAATGCACAATGTGCTCAATGTGTTTTCCATAGGCCTCTCACTCTCCTTATATTCTTCCGTTGACCCTTCAATGGCCAAGATTAAAACATAATCAAGGGCTAAGATTAACTTGGAGGTGATCCATGACTTTATCTAGAAGATTCACACTTAGTTTAATTAATACCCTTTAATTAATCAGTTTCCCTAAGTTTAGACTTAGGAAAACATTAAAAACGATTAATTAATTTAATTAAAGTATCTCTAAGTGGAATTTTCCAAAACCATTTCTGGGTTTTGTGGAATACACGTGTCCTAGCCTATATACAAAGTTACAAGTCTAGAGCACATTCGATGCTACCATAAATCAACACTCCCTCTTAGCGAGGAAAGTGCTCTAGCAAACCAACTCAATGTGCTGCTCTGACTTCTGGAACATCTGTTGTTGTGTTGTTGATGCTGCTCACCAACACTGCACAAGAAAATGTTGCATCTGTACTGTTACTGACTCTGCATACTGCTGCTAACTGCCACTGTACTGCAACTCCCTCTGAATTTTGCAACCATGCTCTACACTACGTGAGCACTACTCTGCACTGCGCTGTTGTTGCTCATCTGTTGTTGCTACTCATCTACTACTGCTGCTGCACTGTTGCTAATTGCAACAGAAAAACATCTGAAATTGGACAAGTAAATCTGCAGCTGACAAATAAGACTGACTACTGCTAGCTTCTGCACTAGCTCTTCGAAAAATATTGCGTTGTTGCTGCTCTGCACTGCGTGAGCACTGCACTGCACTGTGTTGCACCTATGTGCACTGCGTTGTTGCTGCTCGACTGTTGATGCTGTTGCTCCCTCTTTGCGCTGATCAGGCTCTAGTACTGCTAGCCATTGCATTGTCTTCTCATCTTCCGCTGCAACTGTCCATCCTGCTACTGTCTTTAGGTTGCCGTAGCTCACATGTGATCCAGGAGTTCGGAAATACTCAAGGATATTGCTAGTTGTATATTGTAGATCTACAACTCCAAGTCAACCCATTTCGCTCCCTTCAGAATATGATCTAACATAGCACAATCTTTTTCTGCCTCAATCTTGGCAGCTCCTGCTTGAGGATCATCCTTCTCCTCTTTATTCTTTTTCTTAAGAGGAAACTATGTGGCATAATGTCCCATTTCCCCACACCGAAAGCACTTGATCTTGGACAAATCTTTCTTCTTCTGCTTCTGTTTCCCCTTTGATGGAAGGGCAGTGTTATCTTCTTCCTCCTTCTTGACTTTCGACCCGCTGCTGCCATCCTCCAAATGGATTTTGAGGAGGTCTCTCCTCAGCTCTTCTTGCTGTAAGGCTGCCCACATTGCTTCCCATCTTGGAAGCCTTTCTCTGCCCAAAATGCTCTGGACAAAGACTTGATAGTCTTCTGAAACAAAGTTCAGAGTGAGCCTTACTAGCTCCGAGTCTCTAGGAGCAGACGCCACTGCTGACAGCTAGTCTCAGGTATCCTGAATACGGGACAGGAAGGAGTCAAAACGTTCTCCCTTCTTCATCCTGGTATTACGCATCTTCTCCTCCAAATACATCTTCCGCTGCTTGGAAGATCCTTGGTATAGCTTTTGTAGCCCTACTCACATCTCTCTAACAATGTTCTTTGTTGCTATGTGAGGGATGATATGATCCTTCACACCATCTAGGATCATGATGCAACAGAACTAAAAGTCTGACCCAAGGAGAGCTGGTCCACAATAACGTGGCTCTGTCAGCCAAACCCTTTCCAACCTCATGCTTTACTCCCCGTGGTCTTCAGCCTTCTTTTTATGAAGTTTATCTATCAATTTCGAAGAAATTGACAGATAACTATATTCCGCAACTTTTACAAATATTAAACATAGTCCTGTACTTTGATATCACAATTTCGTAGCTCGGGTTTATATATCTCTAGTTAAACATCGTGTATCTCCGTCATGCGAAGACCGTCCGATGGCCTTCTCTCAGATCAAGGGCCTGTATACATTTCGCTCGGCGTCCAACGTCGATCTTTAACGCGCGAAATGAATACGGAATGGCAGTTTCTCACGGTCCAATCTTGCCATGCGTCGGTTCCTCTATGGAATCGCTCCTTGTCGAGGGAATACCACTTAGCCCCGAAAGGTGGTGCGGAATGGGAAAACCGCTCTTGGAAACCCACTTGTGGTTTTGCTACAGGGATTGACCGCGGTTGTACGTCCGGGTTGCGCTCTCCTATGTATATTCTCGTTGATTTACTCCGGGTTAAATCTCCGGTTGGGGAGTTCAATTAACACAAACAAACGTAATTTTCTTTATTTCGCGGGGTTCCATTACCATAAACAGAGTTCCACGGCCAGTATCACTGTACAGACCTCGCCTATGGTCAGAGTAGATTTACAAGGTTATTCAAACAGCTTGCGGGAATTCAAAGACAGGGAAATGGAATTACCAGTATACAGTCGCCTCACAACTAAATGAAATTCCTTACAATTTATATTCCAAGATAATTAGAAAATCAACAGAACTGAAATCTATTTAATTGGAAGCAATCGACAATGCACAGAGTTTCACTGCAGAAATCTCTCTTCTACCCTTTTCTCGCCCCCCTTTTTCAATGCATCCGAGGATTCAATTTATATACATTATAGTGTGACTCTTCGGTTCCTCTGCGAGGACCGTTTCAGAAAACCAACAGTCTAGTTACACTAATTCAACTAACACATGACAATTGGACTAACTGGACTATTCGACTCCTACAACTCTAACTATTCTGAAATGAAACAGTCAGCTGAGGTATTGACACCTAGCTGTCACAATCTTGATGATTTCGAACCCTCCTAGCCACAACATGTGGACAAAACCTCTTACATTGCTGGCTAGTGTCTAATGCCCCTGCATCAGACTCCCAAGGGCAATCTTCTTCATGGGCTCCTGTCCATGAGCTCGTCCACTGATCTGCCTATCTTCTGCAACATTCCTTCAGTCATCCAGGTGGCATCTTCCTCTGGTTTATCCCTCCATTTGATCAGGTACTGAAAGTACTCTTGTCCTCTGGTCCTTCTGAATGGCCTTCTATCTGTTAAGATAGGGTTACTACATGCCTCAAATGCTTCCTTAAAATCTGGATCTGTTTTATACAATTTCCTAAAAAAATCAAATCCTGCAACTTCAAAATTAGTTTCTTGCACAAGCATGTGTCTCCTACTCAAAGCATCAGCTACTTTATTGGCTTGGCCACTTATATGTTTCAAAACAAAATTAAAACCTTGGAGATACTCAACCCATTTAGCATGCTTATGTTTCAACTTGGGCTGCTGTACAATATACTGCAAAGCATGATTGTCAGAATACAATATAAATTCCCTGGACATCAAATAATGTCTCCATTTCTTCAGTGCCTGAACAATTGCATAGAATTCCTTCTCATAAGAGGAATACTTTCTTCTGGTGTCATTCAGCTTACTGAAATATGCCACAGGCCTATCATCCTGACTCAACACAGCTCCAATGGCCTCTCCACTGGCATCACATTTTACTTGAAATGGTTTAGTAAAATCAGGCAGAATCAAAATAGGCTTCTCTGTTATCTTTTGCTTCAAAATTTTAAAATTTCTTTCTGCTTCAGCAGTCCACTTAAATGGCTGTTTGCTCTTCTTTATTGTTTCAATTATGGGTGCATTGATCTTACTGAAGTTCCTTATAAACTTTCTGTAAAAACTAGCAAGTCCATGGAAACTTCTTACCTCAAAAACATTCCTGGGTGAAGGCCACTCCACAATTGCCTTAACCTTTTCTCGGTCCATCTTCAGTCCTTCTGCAGAAATAACAAAACCCAAATACACCAACTCTTCTTTCATGAATGAGCATTTCTTCAAATTTATCAGCAGTTTCTCTTGGTGCAGCGTCTTCAAAACATGTTTAAGATGCCTTAAATGTTCTTATTTAGTTCTGCTGAAAACTAATATATCATCCAAATATACTATGACAAATTTACCAATAAATTCCTTCAATACTTCATTCATAAGTCTCATAAAAGTGCTTGGTGCATTTGACAACCCAAAAGGCATTACCATCCATTCATACAGTCCTTCATTTGTTTTAAATGCAGTTTTCCACTCATCACCCTCTCTTATTCTAATCTGATGGTATCCACTCTTCAAATCTATCTTTGAGAAACATTTAGCACCACTCAAACAGTCCATTAAATCTTCAATTCTGGGCAAAGGGAATCTGTACCTGATTGTGATCTTATTAATTGCTCTGGAATCAGTACACATCCTCCAGCCTCCATCTTTCTTTGGGCTCAAAACTGCTGGTACTGCACATGGACTCAGACTTTCTCTGATCAGTCCTTTGTCCACCAACTCCTGTACCTGTCTCCTGATTTCCTCATTTTCCTTGGGAGTCATTCTGTAGGCTGCCTTATTTGGCAGATTTGAACCAGGGATAAAATGATAAATCTATCTGATGGCTGATCTTTCTCACAGGTGGCAGCTCATCAGGTAAATCATCCACAACAATGTCACAAAAATCATCTAACATTTCTTGGATTTCTACTGGCAAATCGGAAATCTTTGTAGAAGTAAGGACTACCTTAGGTTTGCAAACTAAAGCAAAGCTTACCTCTTCTTCTTCTATCTGCTGCAGATATTCCTTCCCGCTCAACAACAAGGTCTTTGGATCAATCACTCTGCTGGATGGCTCTCCTTCTTCCATGGGAATCAATATATGATGTACCCCATCTTTGAAGAACTTGTAGGTGTTCTTCTTGCCATCATGCACTGCTGCTCTGTCAAACTGCCAAGGTCTACCCAGCAGTATATGACACACATCCATGGGCATTACATCACACAAAACTTTGTCCTTGTATTTGCCCATTTGCAGCTCTATCTCGCACTGTTCTTTCACAACCAGCTGGTGCCCTTTATGCAGCCAGGACACCCTGTAGGGAGTGGGGTGCTCCCTAGTCTTCAGATTCAACTTTTCTATCACCTCAGTGGAAACCAGATTGTTTGTGCTGCCACTATCAATGACTAGCTGGCAGCATTTCCCTTGGACTTTGCAGATGCTCCTAAACAAAGTCTTCCTTTGTGCAGGCTCAGTGACTTCTTTAGCTTGCTTCAACATGACCTTATTTACCACCAAGGATTCTCCCCTCTCTAGAAGAATTTCTTCTTCAATTTCTGCCTCTTCTCCAGCCTGGGCAACAACAGCATTTCTTGGACCAGTACCCACATTCTCTGGACACTCATAGTGCTTATGTCCCACTCCTTGACATCTATAACACCTCAATTCTCTACCTCTGCCTCTGTCTCTGCCTCCCTTTCATTTTCCTCTGTAAGAACCCCTTCTGCCACTTGCATCCTCCTCTGTAGATGCATTCTGAGGTGAGCTATTGTTAGCTCCATCCTTGGGTGTAGGCTTTCCCTTATCACCCTGACTTCCCTTCCCACGGAAAGTACCTCTCTTCCTGGCAGACTGTTTCCTCAGGAGTTTCTCCTCTGCTTTCAAGGCCATCTGATAGGCCTCTTCTACTGTCTTGGGAGACAGAAGACCAATCTCATCTTGGATCTCCAGCTTGAGACCATTCACATATCTGGCAGTCTTCTCTGGTGTGTCTTGGAATTGCCCAACTCTTATGCTCACTCTGTAGAACTCCTCTGTGTATTCTTTACTGTCAGCAACCTCTGTCTCAGGTTCTGCATTTGTCTATACAATGTCAGCTAGTAATCACTCGGCAGGAATTTACCCTTCAACTTAGCCATCATTCTGGTCCAGCTCTTGATAGGTTGCTTGCCAACTCTCCTTCTTTCTGCCTGCACTCCATCCCACCAAAGTGCATCATGTCCTTTCAGCTTTGTTACTGCAAACTTGACCTTTTTATCCTCACTTATTTCTTCATAATCGAAGCACTTGTTTAATTCATTTATCCAGTCCACCAGCTCCTCTGGATTCAGTCCCCCTGCATAGCTTGACACTTCAATCCTGGGCTTAACTGCAGACCCCAGAATAGTCCTAAGGAGCCTCATGTCAGGAGGAATTTCAACATTTTCTTCAGCTTTTTCTGTTTCAGGTTCGCTGATGTCTTTAGGATCTCTGGTCTGTCTTCGCTCCACAGCATCCATTCTGGCCTCGACCCTCTACAACACCTCCAACACCTCTGCGTTGGCTCCAGGTCTCCTTCTGCCGGCACCTCTACCAATTCGGATTTCCATGTCAGCAACAGCTTAAACTTCCGGCTCTGATACCACAATTGATGCAACAGAACTAAAAGTCTGACCCAAGGAGAGCTGGTCCACAATAACGTGGCTCTGTCAGCCAAACCCTTTCCAACCTCGTGCTTTACTCCCCGTGGTCTTCAGCCTTCTTTTTATGAAGTTTATCTATCAATTTCGAAGAAATTGACAGATAACTATATTCCGCAACTTTTACAAATATTAAACATAGTCTTGTACTTTGATATGACAATTTCGTAGCTCGGGTTTATATATCTCTAGTTAAACATCGTGTATCTCCGTCACGCGAAGACCGTCCGATGGCCTTCTCTCAGATCAAGGGCCTGTATACATTTCGCTCGGCATCCAACGTCGATCTTTAACGCGCGAAATGAATACGGAAAGGCGGTTTCTCACGGTCCAATCTTGCCACGCGTCGGTTCCTCTTTGGAATCGCTCCTCGTCGGGGGAATACCACTTAGCCTCGAAAGGTGGTGCGGAATGGGAAAACCGCTCTTGGAAACCCACTTGTGGTTTTGCTACAGGGATTGACCGCGGTTGTACGTCCGGGTTGCGCTCTCCTATGTATATTCTCGTTGATTTACTCCGGGTTAAATCTCCAGTTGGGGAGTTCAATTAACACAAACAAACGTAATTTTCTTTATTTCGCGGGGTTCCATTACCATAAACAGAGTTCCACGGCCAGTATCACTGTACAGACCTTGCCTATGGTCAGGGTAGGTTTACAGGGTTATTCAAACAGCTTGCGGGAATTCAAAGACAGGGAAATGGAATTACTAGTATACACTCGCCTCACAACTAAATGAAATTCCTCACAATTTACATTCCAAGATAATTAGAAAATCAACAGAGCTGAAATCCATTTAATTGGAAGCAATCGACAATGCACAGAGTTTCACTGCAGAAATCTCTCTTCTACCCTTTTCTCGCGCCCCTTTTTCAATGCATCAGAGGATTCAATTTATATACATTATAGTGTGACTCGTCGGTTCCTCTACAAGGACCGTTTCAGAAAACCAACAGTCTAGTTACACTAATTCAACTAACTAACACATGACAATTGGAATAACTGGACTATTCGACTCCTACAACGCTAACTATTCTGAAATGAAACAGTCAGCTGAGGTATTGACACCTAGCTGTCACAATCTTGATGATTTCGAACCCTCCTAGCCACAACATGTGGACAAAACCTCTTACATTGCTGGCTAGTGTCTAATGCCCCTGCATCAGACTCCCAAGGGCAATCTTCTTCATGGGCTCCTGTCCATGAGCTCGTCCACTGATCTGCCTATCTTCTGCAACATTCCTTCAGTCATCCAGGTGGCATCTTCCTCTGGTTTATCCCTCCATTTGATCAGGCACTGAAAGTACTCTTGTCCTCTGGTCCTTCTGAATGGCCTTCTATCTGTTAAGACAGGGTTACTACATGCCTCAAATGCTTCCTTAAAATCTGGATCTGTTTTATACAATTCCCTAAGAAAATCAAATCCTGCAACTTCAAAATTAGTTTCTTGCACAAGCATGTGTCTCCTACTCAAAGCATCAGCTACTTTATTGGCTTGGCCACTTATATGTTTCAAAACAAAATTAAAACCTTGGAGATACTCAACCCAATTGGCATGCTTATGTTTCAACTTGGGCTGCTGTATAATATACTGCAAAGCATGATTGTCAGAATACAATACAAATTCCCTGGACATCAAATAATGTCTCCATTTCTTCAGTGCCTGAACAATTGCATAGAATTCCTTCTCATAAGAGGAATACTTTCTTCTGGTGTCATTCAGCTTCTCACTGAAATATGCCACAGGCCTATCATCCTGACTCAACACAGCTCCAATGGCCTCTCCACTGGCATCACACTTTACTTGAAATGGTTTAGTAAAATCAGGTAGAATCAAAATAGGCTTCTCTGTTATCCTTTGCTTCAAAATTTTAAAATTTATTTCTGCTTCAGCAGTTCGCTTAAATGGATGTTTGCTCTTCTTTATTGTTTCAATTATGGGTGCATTAATCTTACTGAATTTTCTTATAAAATTCCTGTAAAAACTAGCAAGTCCATGGAAAATTCTTACCTCAAAAACATTCCTGGGTGAAGGCCACTCCACAATTGCCTTAACCTTTTCTGGGTCCATCTTCAATCCTTCTGCAGAAACAACAAAACCCAAATACACCAACTCTTCTTTCATGAATGAGCATTTCTTCAAATTTATCAGCAGCTTCTCTTGGTGCAGCTTCTCCAAAACATGATTAAGATGCCTTAAATGTTCTTCTTTAGTTCTGCTGAAAACTAATATATCATCCAAATATACTATGACAAATTTACCAATGAATTCCTTCAATACTTCATTCATAAGTCTCATAAAAGTGCTTGGTGCATTTGACAACCCAAAAGGCATTACCATCCATTCATACAGTCCTTCATTTGTTTTAAAGGCAGTTTTCCACTCATCACCCTCTCTTATCCTAATCTGATGGTATCCACTCTTCAAATCTATCTTTGAGAAATATTTAGCACCACTCAAACAGTCCATCAAATCCTCAATTCTGAGTAAAGGGAATCTGTACCTGATTGTGATCTTATTAATTGCTCTGGAATCAGTACACATCCTCCAGCCTCCATCTTTCTTTGGGCTCAAAACTGCTGGTACTGCACATGGACTCAGACTTTCTCTGATCAGTCCTTTGTCCACCAACTCCTGCACTTGTCTCCTGATTTCCTCATTTTCCTTGGGAGTCATTCTGTAGGCTGCCTTATTTGGCAGATTTGAACCAGGGATAAAATCTATCTGATGGCTGATCTTTCTCACAGGTGGCAGCTCATCAGGTAAGTCATCCACAACAATGTCATAGTAATCATCTAACATTTCTTGGATTTCTACTGGCAAATCGGAAATCTTTGTAGAAGTAAGAACTACTTTAGGTTTGCAAACTAAAGCAAAGCTTACCTCTTCTTCTTCTATCTGCTGCAGATATTCCTTCCCGCTCAGCAACAAGGTCTTTGGATCAATCACTCTGCTGGATGGCTCTCCTTCTTCCATGGGAATCAATATATGATGTACCCCATCTTTGAAGAACTTGTAAGTTTTCTTCTTGCCATCATGCACTGCTGCTCTGTCAAACTGCCAAGGTCTACCCAGCAGTATATGACACACATCCATGGGCATTACATCACACAAAACCTTGTCCTTGTAATTTCCCATTTGCAGCTCTATTTCACACTGTTCTTTCACAACCAGCTGGTGCCCTTTATGTAGCCAGGACACCTTGTAGGGAGTGGGGTGCTCCCTAGTCTTCAACTTCAACTTTTCTATCACCTCAGTGGAAACCAGATTGTCTGTGCTGCCACTATCAATGACTAGCTGGCAGCATTTCCCTTGGACTTTGCATATGCTCCTAAACAAATTCTTCCTTTGTGCAGGCTCAGTGACCTCTTTGGCTTGCTTCAACAGGACCTTATTTACCACCAAGGATTCTCCCCTCTCTGGAAGAATTTCTTCTTCAATTTCTGCCTCTTCTTCAGCCTGGGCAACAACAGCATCTCTTGGACCAGCACCCACATTCTCAGGACACTCATAGTGCTTATGTCCCACTTGCTGACATCTATAGCACCTTAATTCTCTACCTCTCGCTCTCGTTCGCCTCTCCCTTTCATTTTTCCGTAAGAACCCTTCGCCACTTGCATCCTCCTCCCTCGTATTTATCTCCCGAGGTATCCCTTCTAGCTCCATCCGGGGTGTAGGCTTTCCCTTACCACCCCGACTTCCTTCCCACGGAAAGTACCTCTCTTCCTTGCGATCGTTTCCTCGTGAGCTCGCTTTTCAAGGCCATCTCGATAGGCCTCTTCTACCGTCTTGGGAGACAGAGGAGACAAGACCAATCTCATCTTGGATCTCCAAACTTTGAGACCATTCACATATCCGGCGCTCTCTCTCGGTGTGTCTTGGAAATTGCCCAACTCTTATGCTCACTCGTAGAACTCCTCTCAGAGCTCATCGTCGAACGAATCCCTCTCGTCTCAAGTTCTCGCATTTGGTCTAGGCCAATGTTAGCCGGTAATCAGCTTGTGTTATGAATTTACCCTTCAACTTAGCCATCATTCTCGTCCGCCTTGATAGGTTGCTTGCCAACTCTCCTTCTTTCTGCCTGCACTCCATCCCACCAAAGTGCAGCATGTCCTTTCAGCTTTGTTACTGCAAACTTGACCTTTTTATCCTCACTTATTTCTTCATAATCAAAGCACTTGTTTAATTCATTTATCCAGTCCACCAACTCCTCTGGATTCAGTCCCCCTGCTTACACTTCAATCTTGGGCTTAACTGCAGACCCCAGAATAGTCCTAGGGAGCCTCATGTCAGGAGGAATTTCAACATTTTCTTCAGCTTCTTCTGTTTCAGGTTCGCTGATGTCTTTAGGATCTCTGGTCTGTCTTCGCTCCACGGTATCCATTCTGGCCTCGACCCTCTGCAACACCTCCAACACCTCTGCGTTGGCTACAGGTCTCCTTCTGCCGGCACCTCTACCAATTCGGATTGCCATGTCAGCAACAGCTTAAACTTCCGGCTCTGATACCACAATTGATGCAACAGAACTAAAAGTCTGACCCAAGGAGAGCTGGTCCACAATAACGTGGCTCTGTCAGCCAAACCCTTTCCAACCTCGTGCTTTACTCCCCGTGGTCTTCAGCCTTCTTTTTATGAAGTTTGTCTATCAATTTCGAAGAAATTGACAGATAACTATATTCCGCAACTTTTACAAATATTAAACATAGTCCTGTACTTTGATATCACAATTTCGTAGCTCGAGTTTATATATCTCTAGTTAAACATCATGTATCTCCGTCACGCGAAGATCGTCCAATGGCCTTCTCTCAGATCAAGGGCCTGTATACATTTCACTCGGCGTCCAACGTCGATCTTTAACGCGCGAAATGAATATGGAAAGGCGGTTTCTCAGAGTCCAATCTTGCCACGCGTCGGTTCCTCTATGGAATCGCTCCTCGTCGGGGGAATACCACTTAGCCTCGAAAGTTGGTGCGGAATGGGAAAACCGCTCTTGGAAACCCACTTGTGGTTTTGCTACAGGGATTGACCGCGGTTGTACGTCCGGTTTGCGCTCTCCTATGTATATTCTCGTTGATTTACTCCGGGTTAAATCTCCGGTTGGGGAGTTCAATTAACTTAAACAAACGTAATTTTCTTTATTTCGCGGGGTTCCATTACCATAAACAGAGTTCCACGACCAGTATCACTGTACAAACCTCGCCTATGGTCAGGGTAGATTTACAGGGTTATTCAAACAGCTTGCGGGAATTCAAAGACAGGGAAATGGAATTACCAGTATACACTCGCCTCACAACTAAATGAAATTCCTCACAATTTACATTCCAAGATAATTAGAAAATCAACAGAATTGAAATCCATTTAATTGGAAGCAATCGACAATGCACAGAGTTTCATTGCAGAAATCTCTCTTCTACCCTTTTCTCGCCCCCCTTTTTCAATGCATCCGAGGATTCAATTTATATACATTATAGTGTGACTCTTCGGTTCCTCTGCAAGGACCGTTTCAGAAAACCAACAGTCTAGTTACACTAATTCAACTAACACATGACAATTGGACTAACTGGACTATTCGACTCCTACAACTCTAACTATTCTGAAATGAAACAGTCAGCTGAGGTATTGACACCTAGCTGTCACAATCTTGATGATTTCGAACCCTCCTAGCCACAACATGTGGACAAAACCTCCTACATTGCTGGCTAGTGTCTAATGCCCCTGCATTAGATCAATCGCTTCGATCTTGTCATATTCTTCTTGAATTATCTCAGGTGTTCTACATCAAGAGATTCTGCAACTGCACTGTCTATGAGGGCTTTCAGATCATGCTCATCAAGGAGAAACTCAATCCTTGATTTCCAAATAACATAGTTGGAGGCACACTCCAATCTATCTTGGTCACGCATTTCGTTGCTGGCCATTTGATCCAGGTGGATATTGGTGGCCACCCGCCTATTCCACTTGGGCCCCCACCATTGTCTCTTTCAGTTTTTCAGTTTCGGCATAACTTACTATTTTTAGCAGTTTTTCGGGTCCTGAACTTCCAGAGTTGTTTTGAGGCCCTAAACGACGTTTTTTGGGTATCGCTTTACCAACAAAATTAATCATCAAATTCGTCCCGAAAGTTGTAGTCCTCGGATAGAGCTTTCTAATGATGTATCATGTGCGTCAAACGGAGATAGTATGCCAAAGTTACGTCCCTGGGAAGTTGAAACACCAATTTACCCAAACGGGGCCCATAGTTTTGGCGCTTCATCTCCTTAGGTTAGGTTTTTGGGATGTTTAGGGTTCTCCATTGTTTCTCAATAATAAATAGGCCCTCGAGCCTCATTGTAACGCAGTTCAGAGGCCTGTAGCCGCCACATCTCTTCTCAGAGATAGCTACTAGTGCCCTAGCTAGTTTTATTTCCATTCTGTCTGTAAGCAAATTTCAGTTCTTTGATATTAATGAAATGAAGTGTTATTTCCGTTGCATCTCTGTATTTATGGTTATGTGTTTATTCTGTTGCGTTCCTGCATAAATCCGGATCAGTGGTATCAGAGCGGTCTGCTTTTTCTCGATCCTTCTTTGCATGTCCCCAACGAGGTCGGGGTATAAGGAGCTAGGGCTTGATCTGGTGGAACCTTTGCAAGATCAGCCTCGTAAACCCTCGATGGACGCCCATGGGGGACGAAAAGAAAGATGAGGGAGCAGGAGATCCTATCAAAATATTGCTCGAGGAGGCCCTCGAAAAACAAAGGAACGCGATGATGGATAACTTTGCTTAGATCCTTCAACGGCTGCCCACCGGCGGCGCATTTGCATCCAGTAGCCACTCTGGAGTTGCGACTCCTTTTAAGGTACAAGTAAATTTTGACATTCCCATATTTGAGGGTCAAATAGACGCAGATGCCGTAGATAGATGGTTGAATCTATTAGAAGGATATTTCTCTGTTCATGACTTTTCATACCGGGAGAAGATTATTTTTGCACTCCTCAAAGCTACCCCCCATGTTAAGGACTGGTGGGAAACCTACTGTGAGAACAAGGACCAGACAGAACCCTCTCTGTTCTCGGCTGTACCAACTTGGAATTCTTTCCGAGACGCCTTCAAGGAACAATACTATCCGGTGGGGAGCTATGAGGACAAGTACATACAATGGACCACGCTGCGACAACAAAGGGATCAAGATGTGCACGAGCTGACGAATCTGTTCCATACCCTGCGCACAAAGTTGGGTATCAAAGATTCAGAGAAACATTTGGTGCTAAAGTATCGCAGCTGTCTGCACAGATACATTCGGGAGGAAATGGAGTTCCTCGACATCTCCTCGCTTGGTACGGCATACCGGTATGCTGCCAAGATTGAGCAGAAATTCAAACAGAAGAAGCGAGACTTTGGATCTGCGAATCAAAAGCAAGGGAAAGGTGCTTCCAAACCGCAAAACAAAGGACATAGCCAAGGCATGGCGGCTAAAGACAACCCGTCAAAGCCACAAGAAAATAACAAGACCGCAAAGCCAAAGAAGGACACGGGAAAGTGGTGTGAGTTCCATAAGAGCTCCACTCACAACACAAGTGAGTGTCGGGCCAAGCAGTCGCTAGTGGCCGAGATGAGGGCTTCTGAGTCAGATGCATACTCCGACTCCAAATCAGAACCTGAAAAGGGGAATGAAAAGGGGAAATAGATTATTGATGCGGAGCCCAACGCCACTGTTGCCACTACAAAGGTCCAGAAGGAGGAACCGGAAGATCAAGAGGAGGAGGAACGTCTCTTCCACTCCCAGATGTGGGTAAAGGGCTCCCCTGTACAGTTCATTGTCGACAATGGGAGCCAAAAGAACCTCATTTCAGTAGACGCCGTGAAGCGGTTGGGCTTGCCGACCACAGCTCACCCACATCCATACACCAACGGGTGGCTTCACCAAGGACGAGATCTCCGCGTCAGCCAGCAGTGTCGCCTTCCCTATAGCATCAAGCCCTTCACGGATGAGGTATTATGTGATGTTGCTCCTATTGATGTTTCCGATGTATTATTAGGACAACCATACTTGTGGAAGCGTCATGCTGTGTATGAGTCTCGACCTCGTGCTGTTATTATTACTTTGGGAAATAAGTTGTACAGGATACCAGAGGTACCACCTCCTACGGCTATCTCTTTGGTTACTGCAAAACAATGTAGTAAGCTCATTTCCCAAACCAGGAAATTCGTTTTCCTGATGATCCGCCCCCAGGGCAAGAAGAAGACCGTGGCCACGACCTCCAGACAGGGCTCCTCTGCACAACAACAACAAATGGATAAGGTTGTGGAGGTGTACGGGGACATATTCACCTCACCCACAGGGGTTCCTCTGCACTGTCAGGTCAAGCACCCGATTGATCTGACCCCCCGTGCGCCGCTACCTAATGGACCGATCTATCGGCGCTCTGTTCTGGAGAATGATGAAATCAAGAGGCATATTCAGGAGCTGTTGCAGAAAGGTCACATCAGACCAAGTCCATCTCCCCGTGGGAGCCCGATCATGTTGGTACAGAAGAAGGATGGGACGTGGAGACTCTTTATTGACTATCGGGCACTGAACAAGATCACTGTCCGGAATAGGTACCTAATCCCACGGATTGATGACCTTCTGGACCAACTCCAAGGTGCAAAATATTTCAGTAAGATCGACCTGAAGTCTGGGTATCACCAGGTACCAATTGAACCCTCTGATGTGTGGAAGACCGCCTTCAAAGCTAAGGAAGGCCTTTTTGAATGGCTGGTCATGCCTTTCGGGTTGACGAATGCTCCCGCAACCTTCATGAGGATGATGGACGACATCTTGCGGCCATTCACCAACTCATTCGTAGTGGTGTACTTGGATGACATTCTGATCTTCAGCAAGACTTGGGAAGAACACCTTCATCACATCCGACAAGTCCTCCAAACACTGCGGCAACACAAGTTGTGTGCCAATTTGGAGAAGTGCACGTTTGGGATGACCCAGGTTCAATATCTGGGGTACATTATTGATGAAATGGGGGTGCATGTGGATCCAGCCAAGATCCAAGTCATTCGGGATTGGCCAGCCCCGACCACTATAACAGAGCTTCGCAGCTTTCTGGGTCTTGCTAATTTCTACCGTAAATTCGTGTTGGGATTCTCTCATATCACTTGGCCCTTGAGTCAAGTCACCAAAGGAGGAGCGAGAGCAAAATTCTTTTGGTCGGAACCTCAACAGAAGGCGTTCAAAGAAATGAAAAATCGTCTCTGTTCTGCCCCAGTGCTCACCTTACTAGACTCGCAGCAGCCATTTGAGATCGAGACAGATGCCTCTGACTATGCTATTGGGGCAGTTCTTACTCAATAAGGACATCCAGTGGCATATCATAGTGAGACATTGTCTGAGACAGTTCGCAAGTATCCCACCTATGACAAAGAAATGTATTCCATGGTGCAAGCCTGTCGACAATGGAAGCATTACATTTTGGGGAAGGAAACAATCATCCACACCGACCACCGGCCCCTGCAGTTCATACAGACACAAGGGAAGTTGTAGAATGATCGCCATCAGAAGTGGTCCACATATCTGCAACAGTTTCATTTGAACATCAAGTACAAGAAGGGTAGCACCAATAATGTTGCAGACTGCCTCAGCCGACCACCGATCGTGGTGCTCACCACCGTGCTCAACTCTTGTGGGCACGAGACTTCTGATTGGCCACTTCTCTATGAGAGTGACCCAGAATTCGGCCACACTTACAAGGCACTCTTGGGGGGCACACAAGTTCCAAATTTTCACCTCCAAGATGCACTTTTATGTCACCCGGGACACCTTTGTGTTCCTTCAAGCGAGCGTGCCAAGATGATATGGGAAGCACACTACAGTCGAGTCGCTGGGCATTTCGGGGTCGAGAAAACAGTAGCAATACTACAGAAGTATTTCTATTGGCCGATCCTTCGAAAGGATGTCGAGAAGCACATCAGATCCTGCACTGCTTGTGCCATTGCCAAACCGACCATCAAGAAGCAAGGCCTATATACTCCACTACCTACCCCTAGTCGACCGTGGGAATCCATCTCCATGGATTACATGTCGGGCCTGCCCTCTAATAAGAATGGCAATGACTGTGTTTTCGTGGTCGTTGACAGATTCTCGAAGATGGCCATTATGGCGGCTTGTAAGAAGAATATCACAGCAGAAGCTACTGCTAAACTCTTCTTTGAACGAGTATGGGTACACTTTGGGATCCCAAAGTCTATCATATCGGATTGAGATAGTAGGTTCCTCATCACATTTTGGTCCAGCCTCTGGTCAATGATGGACACAAAGCTCACCAAGTCCACAGCTTTCCATCCCCAAACAGATGGCCAGACAGAGGTCGTCAACATAATGATTGTACACATTCTGCGCATGTACAATTCAAAGCATCCACGCACATGGGACGAGAGCCTCCCCTATGTACAACATAGTTATAACCGGGCTCTCCACAGTTCAATTGGCCATAGCCCCTTTCAGGTGGGCTTGGGATTCCAGCCACTATGTCCCATTGACGTAGCCATGCCATTTGCAGCTGCTCAGGCCAATTCAACGCACGTCCAGTCTGAAGTTGACAAAGCAAGTAGTTTCATCGAGCGCATTCAACACATCCGCCAACAGGTTCATGATATATTGGACAGAGCCAATGCGAAGTACAAGCAGCGCCATGATCAACACCGGGTGCCACACCACTTCCAGGTGGGCGACAAAGTATGGCTACATTTGCAGAAGGAGCGCCTCACCGGACCTCACCGCAAGCTTGCCCGCTCCGATACGGGCCGTACACCATCACCAAGGCTGTAGGTAACAATGCCTTCGAGCTTAGTATTCCACCATTCCTTGGTCTGCACCCAGTCTTCAATGTGGATCGCCTTCGTCCTTACTTTCCACCTCTACGGGACACCTCGGACATTGCAGAACAACTCACACCAACAGAGTTAAACCCAGACTGCATGGAACAGGCCACCACAGATTGTATCATGGACATGCAAATCAAGAACACTCGTCAACAGCAGATCCAACTGTATCGGGTTGTCAAAGCTCGCCAACTCCTGCACCAAGGAAAGTGGTTCACCAGGGACCAAGTTCAGCAGAAATTTCCTCATCTCATGGAGGAACTTAACGCAATGGGGACCATTGCTTCCTAAGGGGGGAGGAATGATCCAGGTGGATATTGGTGGCCACCCGCCTATTCCACTTGGGCCCCCACCATTGTCTCTTTCAGTTTTTCAGTTTCGGCATAACTTACTATTTTTAGCAGTTTTTCGGGTCTTGAACTTTCGGAGCCGTTTTGAGACCCTAAACGACGTTTTTTGGGTATCGTCGTTTTACCAGCGAAATTGATGATCAAATTCGGATCAAATTCGATCAACCTGAAAGTTGTAGTCCTCGGATAGAACTTTCTAATGATGTATCATGTGCGTCAAACGGAGATAGTATGCCAAAGTTATGTCCCTGGGAAGTTGAAACACCAATTTACCCAAACGGGGCCCATAGTTTTGGCGCTTCATCTCCTAGGGTTAGGTTTTTGGGATGTTTAGGGTTCTCCATTGTTTCTCAATAATAAATAGGCCCTCGCGCCTCATTGTAAAGCAGTTCAGAGGTCTGTAGCCACCACATCTCTTCTCAGAGAAAGCTACCGTTGCCCTAGCTAGTTTATTTCCATTTTGTCTGTAAGCAAATTTCAGTTCTTTGATATTAATGAAATGAAGTGTTATTTCCGCTGCATCTCTGTATTTATGGTTATGTGTTTATTCTGTTGCATTCCTACATAAATCTGGATCACCATCTCTTCAACTGTCGATATCTTGCTCTAACCCTTTGCTCAGCTAGACTTACGCACTCCTTGTGGAGTAAGTCACTTCTTCTGCTGTTGCACGGGAAAAACTGAGCTTCTTTGAGTAAGAAACTCTCTAAGGTCAAGAAATCTCCAATCTGTGTTTTTTCAGAAATTTTATGACGCTTATGCACCAACACTCATTGTTGTGCAGCAACTGCATCCTTCAGCTACGCTAGTCTGCTACGCTACCCCTTCTGAAACTGAAAAAGCTTACCCCTCTTTCAGTTCTCTCAGAGGGAACCTTTTCTACACTGGATTGCCCTCCTGGCTTGGACAGCATAATTTTTGGGAGGGTCTGCCGCTGCTTACGCAGATACTAGTCTCTTCAGTGCTGATCTGCTGGTTCACTCTTGTTTCTCCTACATTTCAGCTTGAATAAGCTCTGAAACCATGTGAAAAATCCTAAATTTGGATTCCTACTGCAACAAATCTGAATTACTTCTCCTATTATGTTTCATAATTATTTCATTACAAGTGAAATATTGAAGTAATTTCTAAAGAAGTGTACACAAATAATGCTGTGGAATAAATCTAAGTGCTGAAACAATCTGAAAAAAATATAATGAAAAACATCCTCATTTGACACAATTATTTTGGGACTAACTTCCTGGAAAAACCCAACTCGGGAAAACCAGTGCAACAGATCTAAAGGTTTTATATTATTATGCAGCAGAATCCTGAGTACAACTAGGGTGCCAATATCCGGCTCACCCTTCAGAGAAATCTAGACAACAAATGTAATTGTGAGATATACCTCACTCTGCAAGTCCCTGGCTGATCTAAACAGCGTTGGTGAATCCCCTCTCTACCTCTACGTGATTGCCTACGCTGGAACTGTGTAACACTGCGTGGGCAAGCTGAGGAATTGCGTCACCTCTCTCTGCAACTAATCTAGCTGATCTGAGACTGGATTTTGGCCCTCCTGGCTCAAATACCCCAGCCTCTAGCTATCTCTGGACTGTCTCTGGAAGGAATTGCGTCACTTCTGAGTGAATCCCTTCAGGGACTGCGTCACCTCTTTAGAAAACTGCGCTACCTCTCTCTGCGTCACTGTTGCCTCTCTCTGAAATGCACTCCTGGTCCTCTTGACTAGTTTCTGCGTCTGCCCCTCTCTAAATCTGATCACTGAATCAAAATCACTTAGCAAACCTTGCCTTAGTGATTCGATTCTGACCAAAAGCTGTGTCTCCTCACACAAACTCG
Source organism: Pinus albicaulis (assembly GCA_034641835.2). NCBI lineage: Eukaryota > Viridiplantae > Streptophyta > Pinopsida > Pinales > Pinaceae > Pinus > Pinus albicaulis. Next base: position 1,368,994,035 of record CM076574.1, read on the forward strand.
AAAATGGCAAATGCTCAATGTGCTCGATGTGTTTTCCATAGGCCCCTCACCCTCCTCCTTATATTCTTCCGTTGACCCTTCAACGACCAAGGTTAAAACATAATCAAGGGCTAAGATTAACTTGGAGGTGATCCATGACTTTATCTAGAAGATTCACACTTAGTTTAATTAATGCCCTTTAATTAATCAGTTTCCCTAAATTTAGACTTAGGAAAACATTAAAAAATGATTAATTAGTTTAATTAAACCATCTTTAAGTGGAATTTTCCAAAACCATTTCTGGGTTTTATGGAATACATGTGTCCTAGCCTATATACAAAGTTACAAGGTTAGAGTGCATCCGATGCTACCATAAATCAACAGTCACCGGAACTGGAATGCTTCCTTCGACTTCACTGTCTCTGCCCCTCTCTCATTGCTTCGATCTCACTGAACCTCTCTCCGGCAACACAGTTTCTACTTTGGAAATCGATTTCGCAGTAAAATTGAACTGCTCAAGTGTATCTTCTCCAAGCCCCATCGACTTCTATTATAATCCTCCATTGAGACTTCAACGACCAAGATTAGATCTTAATCAATGGCTAGGATTAACTTGAAATCGATCTATGTGAGTCTCTAGAACATTCACACCTTGACTTAATTAATTCTTATTAATTAATCATATTCCCTAAATTTAGACTTAGGAAATATTTAAAAACTGACTAATAATCTAATTAAGTCATCTCTAGGTGGAATTTCCAGAAACGATTTTTGGGTTGTGGAGAAATCATGTAATTTAGCCTTTCCACAAAATTTTAAAGCTAGAACACATCTGATGCTACAAAAACTAACAGGTGGTACAATGTGCAATGTGCGAAGGACCAAAGAAGCACCTTTTAGTGATAAAGAGGTGTGACACAAGGCTTCATGTGTGTGTAAGGAAGGTGTTTGAACGTGGCAAAATATCAGTGACAATTCACACACTATGTGTTGCCTTTGTGTGTGGATAATATGACTTTGGGTTTAAAGATGCAAGAGAAAATATGAACATTAGGGATCTTGTAAATTGGTGCCCTCGAGTTAGAATATTTTTCTATACTTTCTCGAGCGGTGAGCTCCTTTGCTTGTGAAAGTAATTGGAGCAGGCACATCTTCATTCATATTGTCAAGAGGAACCATTTGAGATAAAAAAGCACAAAACCTAGTTTTGTTCCATGACTCATGTCACATAGATATTTTGGCTAAAAAGAGCAATTTCCTTCATAAGGAATAATGAGATGTCAATCTAGGAGCCTAATAAAAATGGCCTCTCAAAGGTGACCTTGGGTGAACGTTCGGAATCATATTCAGAACTTGAAAGTCAGTGGTTCCTTGGAGAATTGATGGCAGATGAAGATGTTAATGAGGATCTCACCTCTTCTGATTATCACGATCCAAATAAATAGGTGGTCTTGACTTTTCTTTCCTTCTTATCATTGTAGTTCTGTTTTTGTAAAGACTCTAAAGACCAGACAGGAATAATGTACTTAAATAGTCTTGTTTTGGCCGTAGGTCTTGATTCTTATGTTAGTGGAGAATGGAGATACTTCTGTTTTGGTTCATAAATGTTGTGATACATTCTTCTATTTGAAATTTTAAAGTGCTATTTAAAATTTGACGTTTCCCTTTTGTAATGCAACCTTATTAGAATTTTTAACAATATTATAGTTCAGTGAAGAAACTGCAATGAAAAGCTTGAGGAAGAAAGTGATACTGAATTTCCATTCAAGACACAACATTCTCTAGTATCCATATTTAGAATATGCATCCTTTTTCCCCTAAACTTGCTAGTTTTACCATGATCAAAGATATATGATACTACCCCTTTCTTGTTATGAGCTCCCTCTGGTTTAGAACTACCTGAAAAAGCATGTCAGAATGGTGTTCCACGGGACATGATGTGATTTATACATTATGTTTTCAATTTACTTTCTTTTGACGGTGTGGATGGTCTAATGAGGTTTCTAAATCCTGATAGTAATTTGTACAGGTAGTCATGGCAATTCAGAAAATATTGTATGCTGAAGATGATAGCGATTCTGTACTTTCCGAAGCTCAGGCCATAATCAACAAATCAGTCTTGCCAAAGAATGTACCTAAGGGCATTGACGAAACCAGAAGGTCAAAGGGAAAAAGGGAGATGTATAAACGTAAATCAGCAGCTAGGGCTGAGATGGTTAATGGAGTATCAAGATCTAATGATTCTGCAGGGCAGCATTGGGACTTATGAAGATCAAATAATAAGAGTGCAATCATGAACAATGATCACGTGAATTTTGTTCTGTACTTGAGTCTTCGGGCCAAATATTTTCTCTCATTATGTGCAGTAAAAGAATCTAGGTGGAATTTGCCTATACCATTTTGTTCTCCTTCGAATGAATGTGAGAGTTAGCTTGGCCTGCAGATGGAAGAATTGGTATGAACATCATATGAAGGAATGGTTGACGATGGCTTCATTGCAATTAAGAGCATAAACTACAGCTCAAAGGAAGTTTGGTATTGGCCTGCTACTCTCTGAGGAAATGTGTTTTCAAGTCTTCGGTGTGTTGAATTGCCTTCTTTTTTTGGCAGGATCCAGCGATTATAGTTTTTTTATTTTGAGTTGGTCAGGGAGTAGTGTGATAAAAGTTTTTACGTAGAGGGAAGTATAGTCGTTCACTTCTGTAAAGTGTTTCATTGCTCAGATAATCATATGATGTAATGTTCTTGGTATGAATATGTATGTGATATTGGTGCAACTCTGATCTCTAATGTGATTTTAGACGTAGACATGGATCCATACATGTTACAATGCTGCCTATATCTGAGACGATCAATTCTTGAATTAAGTAGAAAGATGTGTTGAGCATATATTTCTCTTCTAAGAGTAAAGCTTATCAATACTTGACAGGGTGCCACATGAACTAGAAGAATAGGTAAATTATTTGCATGCAAATCATGCTTGATAGAAGTTCACTTCAAATGGCAAACGAATGGTCACAAGTTGTCAAGTCCATGTTTCTTTTTAGGCTTCTACTATTTGCTAGAATAAGGAGAAATATTGGGAGCATAAGCTGCTCTTCATTAACGAGATTGGTTACAACTTATTTGTGAAGATTATATATATAAATATGAAAATTTTAAACCAATAATAACAAGTGTTTACAAACAGAAGTATTAAAAGTGCATTTATTTTGGATAATGCAGTTATTTAGTGATATATTTCATATGAAGAAGCAATATGTCCCATAAATTATTTTTAGTCTCGTGGAGATTTAAAATACTTTCTTTTTTTTTGATATCTAATCTTCAAAGAAAAATCTACTACCCGACATTCCATGAAACCATTTCTCATGAAAATACAAAACAGAGATCCCCTCCTATCCTATTTTCTATTCTAGTAATCCATCTATATGATAGTATTAAGGATTAGTGTTTCTAACTAAAATCCTAAAAGTTCTAAAAGATTAGTGTTTCTAACTATAATCCTAATAGCTCCAATCTCTTTGGTCAGTCCTACCATCTTTGATCTACTAAGATGTCGCAACAGATATTTATAGCCCACTCTACTGTAGAGTGTCTTCCTTCTGATTACTTGGGCTTGCATCAAGAAGAGTTGCCTCAATGATAGAATTGCCTTTGCTGTCTTGATGCTTAATGTTTGCTCTTCTTTATCAAAATTGAATGATGTATGAAATCTTCATATTCAACTCGTGCAAACGAGACAATCGGGGCCTGTTAATGTTGTGCCAACTGTTCTTTATAAGCTATATATTCTTCAACAAATAACTAAAAGGGAGTGCATAATTTGAGGTATTCAAACTACAAAAATAACTAATACGTGACAAAATATCTCTGAGAAAAATTCGCATGTAAACTGGGTTATTAAAAAATATGTGAAATCAATCCACATACATTCATATATTGAAAGATCTCTTACAAAAATAAGAGAAATATTAAGCTACCTTGGCATGGTCAACATTGAGAAATATTAAGCTAGTGTGACATGGTATTAATTGAAAGTTAATCAGTTTATATTTATTTTAATTTTGGATCTACTAAGTTGTTAGAAGGATCAAATCTTTTGAGGTAAAAACCTTTTTTTAAAGTGAAAGAATTTGATCCTCTTGGACCTTGGTATATCTAGAGTTAAGATAGATCTAAGTGAATATATTTCAAATGCTTACTAAATTTTACCAGTTGAAATTTACCAGACACAACATTTCAACTATGATGTCAACTTATATAATTTATATATCATATATATATTTTTTTATTTGGATAAAATTTACCTCAAACATTTTAAGTGGGATATCAATTTACATAATTTATATATCTGAAATATTTATTAATTCTCACTTGAATAAAATCTATCTTACACAAACATTTTAACTATAATATTAATTTACATAATTTATATATTTGGGATACTTGTTAATTTTTATTTGGATAAATTTTACCTCGTACAAAAACATTTTAATAGTCATATCTTTAAGTCATTTAGAGTTCAGAAATAATTGTTTTCTACTTTCATAAAAATTAACCCCCACAAAAACGTTTTTAACTATCATATCAATTTACTTAATGTATATATTTGAAATATTTTTTTACTTGGATAAAATTTACGTCACACAAAACTATGATACCAATTTAAGTAATTTTTGTAGACAACACTTTAGTTTTATAAGTATTCCAATTTTGTGCAACATTTCACACCTAATAAGAGTTGATTGTGTTTATTCATTTACATATAAAATCTAATTTAACACATTTTGAGGAAAAAGGTTTTTGTAAATTTTATGGTTGGGTGATTTTTTTTTTCTCAAGGCATGCATAATTTAAAGACAAATAATTTTTTTCGTCACTACAAATATATAGTTTAATTTAAGTAATTTTTGTAGACAACACTTTAGTTTTATAAGTATTCCAATTTGGTGCAACATTTCACACCTAGTTGATTGTGTTTATTCATTTACACATAAAATCTAATTTAACACTTCTTTCGGAAAAAGGTTTTTGTAAATTTTATGGTTGGGTGATTTTTTTTTTCTCCAATATGAAGGCATGCATAATTTAAAGACAAATATTTTTTTTCATCGCTCCTATTATATAGTTTAAGAATTTTTGAATAACAAATATATCTTAAGTGAAGATTTAGGGATTGATTGTTCTTCCCTGAATGAAATTTTTGCTCTTTTTGTTTTTTTGAATTTTGTCTTTTTATTTCCTTTTGTAATCAATAATATTAATGTGTATATGAGTTTTTTTTGTTAAAAATTTTAATTGAACCAACATATTCAATATTATTCTTTATTTTTCATTAATTCAGTGGCATATATATATTTGAAATTTGTTTTTTTTTTTTGTAAATTTGGTAGTACCTCGCTATTTTCTATTTATAATTGTAAAGTAGGTTACAAAATATAAAAATCAAGTCTGTGACCTCAACCTGCCTGTAGGAAACCAGGTCTGTTGGCCACCTTAAAGCATGAAAAGCAAGCCAAAATTGAAACTGTTTCATTCGTCCATGAGCCTCATGAGCTAACTGACCGATTACACAAGTATCTACATATTGGGGAAATAAAATATGTCCATACAAAACAGAAAATTGCATCTAAAAACCATGATCAAAATATAAAACAACTAGCCATCAGAGGAGTAAACCGGAGCTGGATATTTCACGGTTGAGCCAGGCATATCCACTCGCTGCAGTTGCTGAAGTTGTTTCTCCATTCGGCCTATCCGATCATCTATTCGGCTGATGTGATCAACAGCCTGATACTGAGTAATTTTGATATGATTCAGCTGGTTTTGCATGTCCTGAAGCAATTCCATAATTTGCAGTTCAATCCTAGCTTGAGTGGGAGGAAAACTCTGCATAGCCTTGGCCAGAAGGCACTTGACTATCCAGTAAGTATGGACAGTCTGCTGGAACAAAGTGAGACGACCCCGAGTATTACCAGGGTCAGTTATGAAGTCCAGGATCTTTGCTTCCACTTCGTTATCTTCAGGATCAGTTTGAATTTCCCGTTCCCAGACTCGGATCTCCTTGCGAACAATGGATGAATTGCCTATAACATAGTTTGCAGTGAGGGTTTCTAGGACCTCTTGACGTGACTTCCGACCACGTTTCTTAGGACAAGGCTCAGGCTGGGCCTGTTGTTTACCTTTACCAGACTGAGGACAAGAACGACGCTTCCCCTTGTTGGAGAGTAGCCTATTTAGGAACAAAGACAGGCAGGAAAAAATGATTAAGGGGTGTGTAACAGTAATGAAATAACCGGTGGACACCCATTGTACATAGACGATGTGATTTCCACAAGAACACAGTAATTCTAACCACAGAACCCAATGCCATAATCTAAAACCCTGGACAGGAACAGAGTGCATGAAATGGACAGGAACAGAGCGCATGAAATGGATAGAGAACAGGGCTACTACAGCCGCCTTCCAATCATCACGAGGAAAGTGGACATGCCTGAAAGACTTATGGCCAATATTGATAACAGGGAATAGGAATCGCTGCCCACCCCAACTGTCAGCAAAGAATGATAATTCCATAAACTTAATCCCATGAAGGCGCGAAAAAGCAGAGCAAGATAGAACCCAGCCACGAGACACGAACGGACACACATAAATCAAAACCCAACAACGTCCACTGAAACTATGAGAAAAGAACTGAAGCAACCCCAAAATAAACCTTCGAAATTTACCCCGCCCAACATCAGGATGCAACCAAAGACAAACTCTGATCCAACAGCTTCCACTGAAACAAAAACTGAGCATACCCCCCAATGCCTCATACCCCTGAACAAGGAACTGAAGCAACCCCAAAATAAACCTTCATATTTTAACCCGCACAACATCAGGATGCCAACAAAAGGAAACTCTACCCTGAGCCACGAAAAAACCAGAGAAGCCAGTAGAAAATGGACAGGGATCCCGAAAACAGGGTTCGACGGGGCTCAAAAGAGGAGGCGCAGAGCTATAGGCCATCAACAAATTCCAGAGAAACAGAACATGTTGCCAACCTAACATAGCCTTTAAGACATCAACGACGAGGGAATGTAGACAGACAAATACGTACCCCAACAGAAACATTTGGCTGGTAGAGATGGCGTCCAAAGTTCTCCGGTGCTGCCTCCGTGCTTGCACTGCAAAATGACTTTGCATGGCAAATTACGGAATTATTTCTAACTTCAAAACATTCTTTGGCCGTTCTGACAACACAGACTGTCGATCATGCCAATTCATAACTCCCTGTTCCATCACACATTTCCATAACAACATTATGATCTACGCCATCTTATGTTTTAATGACTTGATTTGGGTACTACAGCCATCTGTCATTTTCAATTATGGCGCTCTTGACAAATGCCCACCTCGATCGGGGGGTCGTTGTTGTGCATAATCCTGTAGATCCTTGCGCACAATTATTTGAAGAGAATGAAGTTCGACATCCCATATGGCATCAATAGGGCGAGCCTCTATGGAATGATCAGGATTTTTATAGCCCCAATTAGCCAAATAATTGGCAGCCTCATTTCCTTTTCGCCGAATATGAGTCGGGATCAAATACTGAATATTTTTAAGTAGCTGGCTAATTTCTTGATAAGGGTAGCTGTACGCCAACTTTGAGTTATCTTTTCCCACGATGTGCCATGCTGTAACTTGTGGAGGACGCCTGCCACCATTGCAGAATCTCCCTCTACTATAAGCCTTTGGTAATTTACGTGGATAGCAATAAGGAGGCCTTGTTTTACAGCCATGAGTTTAGCCTCATTATTTGTGGCGAAGCCCAAATCTGAGGCATAACACCTGCAAATCGCCCCCTGAGAGTTGCAAAATATCCCACCTACACCTGCTTGTCCTGGATTTCCTTTTGATGCCCCATCATAATTGAGTTTAAGGAAGCCTTGTTGAGGGGGCTTCCACTGTTCCTCTATTGAGTGACAAGGTGGCCTATACTTCCATAAATTTTTATAGAGCATTTGAGGTTTTAGATTTAAACAGTCCAGCATCTGAGCTTCCAGACCCTGAGTCTACCAATCCTCTTCTGACCAGCTTTCCACTAAGATAGTTTCACGAATATTTTCAACCGAGTGCTGCCAGATCTAGTTCATTGGATATTCTATCGCTCGAAAAACCCTTTGATTCCGTTCTTTCCAAATATTCCAAAGGAGAAATCCAAATGAAAGGTTCCAGGCTCTATTTAACACTTGATAATGAAACCCTCCCTGTCTCCAGCGACGGATTTTTTCCGTGATGCTCTGATTATTTTTATTTGTTTGCCGAAATAGTTGCTCCAAGTTCCTCCATAACGGCTGCACCATTGGACAGGAATTAAGAAGATGCTCTGTTGTTTCATTCGCTGCTTGACAAAAGTAGCATCGGGATGGCCCAAACATGCCACGTTTCTGCAAATTATCCCAAGTCAATATCTTGCGATGACTAACCAACCATAAGAAGTATTCCACCTTCGGCCAATGTTTCAAAATCCAGATTTTCTTCCATAAGATTCTAGCATTATGCTGCGCATTTTGGGCTTGAATATAATAACCTTCTTTGATAGTGAACAGTCCTTTTGTTAGGTATCCCCACCTGAGAATGTCAGAACCATCTACATATCTTAGCTTCCTGGATTTGAGTTCTTTAGCAAAATTTTCCCATTGTTGTGTATCCAGAGCTTCCAGCCAATGAATTTTGTCTTTCCATTTTCTCCATAAATTATTCTGATTTGGGCACTAATAGTGATGAATCAGTCTATTATTAGGTGTATTGGTGAATAAAAAGATTTCCCCCAAGTCAAGCCTACTAAACAATTTCTCTCGCTATTGCCAAGAGTCTTCCCAAAAGAGAGTTGTGTAGCCTTCCCTAATTTCCCAAAAGCTATGTGTACAGATTAAATGTTGGTTCGTTGCTGCCAAATTCCAAATAGACGAACCTCGTGGAACAATATCTACTTTTAATCGACCAGAGACTGTTTGGGGCATATCGTATTTGGTCAGCCAGATATTCTTCCAAAGATCAGATCCACCTTAGAGCCATCTCCACCAAAGTTTAGCACCCAGAACATTATTCAAGATGAAAGGGTCTCGAAGTCCTAATCCCTTGGCAGATTTCGGCTTGACAAGTTTATCCCAACTGAGAAGGGCCCATTTCCAATTGGTTTGCACACCCTGCCATAATTTGTTTTTGAACAAATAGACCAACTGATTACAAATCCCTTTAGGACACACTCTACCAGACAACTGTTAAAGAGGGAGGGATTGGAGTACTGATTTTAACATAATTAGATGCCCCGGGGCATTAAGAACCCTAAAAGCCCAATTTTGAATCCTTTTTTCCACACGGAGAATGATGTCCTGCCAATCTGCAATTCTGACTGGGCCCAAATTTAAGGTCATACCCAAATATTTCATCGGAAACGAACCAATTCGAAATCCTAAATTTCTGGCAAGAAAATTCTGCATAGCAGGATTACAATTAAAGAAATATATATTAGACTTGTCATTATTTATTTGAGTACCTGAAGCCTCCATAAAGAATTCTAATATCCGGAGAATAGCCCTGCATTATTTCACCGACACCAGACAAAATAATAGGATATCATCCACAAATTGTTGGTGAATCAAAGGAAGGCTAGGACCCCACAGTTTTAAACCATGTAGCTTCCCTTCCGCAAGATGAGCCTTAATGAGTTGGCCGAGTCCTTCCGCAGTGATGATAAAAAGAAACAGAGATAAAGGATCTCCTTGACAAAGGCCACGAGAGTTGTTGAATGGAGCTGAGGGGCTACCATTCAATAGTATGGAAAAATGAGGAGAAGAGATAAAAGAGCGCAACCATTGAAGCCATCTATCATCAAACCCAAACACATGCAATATCTCAATCAAATACTGCCAACTAATTCGATCATAGGCTTTGGAAAAGTCTAATTTAATTAACAAGACTTTCCTCTTTTGAGTTTTTAAAGTATGAATTGCTTCCTGGGCTACCACTATTCCATCCAAGATTTGTGGACCTTTTACAAAACCAGTCTGTTTCGAAGAAATCAGTTGGGGCAATAGAGGTTTCAACCGATTGACCATAATGGTAGAGAGAATTTTATAAATAACATTACAAAGAGCAATGGGCCGAAAACCAACTGGAGTATCTGCATTTTGCTACTTCGGAATTAGAGTTAAAAATGTGGCATTAACCTTTTCAATAAAACCCAGATCTTGTAACCAAAATAATTCAAACCTGAAAGGTCGATTAGGAAGGGTCGCCTTGACATCAATCTCCAGTCTAATCGGCCAATGGTCAGAACCAATCATGGGAAGAATAGTTGCTTCATAATAAATATCTAAACTTACTAGAGCTTCTGTGGCAATAAAATGGTCTAATCGAGATACCACTTGATGCCTTTCTCCCCTTCTATTGTTCCACGTAAAATTACCATTTACAGTCAGGATGTCCACTAAACGTAAATCTGTTAATAACTCTCTAAAAAGAGCCATTTCCAGTTCCTCCCTTCTAATACCTCCCTTCTTTTCAGAGAGATTAAGAATCATATTAAAGTCACCACCAAGGAGCCAAAACTTTCCCTGAGGCATTGTACTAAGCATTCTATAATTTTGTAAAAACTCAGCTCGCTCTCCTGGAATTGGACGTCCATAGACTGCCAATATAAGAATTCTTTCCTCTGATCCGAGTTGCCAAAAATTACCAGTTAAAATTCTAGGGAAGCCTATCCATCCATCTGCAGTTACTTCAGCTGCATTCCAGAGGATGGCTAGTCCCCCTGCCGTACCAACGAAATCAATCGCCATAACCTCATATTGCATTTTAAAAGATTGAATTATGGATTGAAGCTTTTGCCCAGAGACCTTTATTTCCTGTATTAACATGACCTGAGGTTTCTCAACCTTCAATATTTCCTTCAAATATCGCTTCTTTCCCTTACTATTAAGACCTCTAATATTCCAGGAGAGTACCTTCATTAGGAGTTTTTGGGTAGTTGTTGAAATACCGTGGTTAACGGTATTATCTTCCCTATATTAATTAGCATTTCTCCGACCAACTGGATGGATTCTTACAAGGTTTTCCGTCCTCGCTTTTTGGAGGGTTTTGATGGAGGAGTTGCCTTCTTGCTTGCTGCTTGCTCCATTTCTTGTACTTCTTTATGGGCTTGCACTGTCAAGTAATGTTCAAAGGTTTCCTTGTATAATTTTTTTGGTCACCGGAATGAATCTATCATCCAGATTCCTCCATTCAAACAGAAGTCTTTTCAAGATTTTTTACTCCGCACTCAAGTCATCTTTGTTTTGCTCCACCTCCATTGGGGCATGTTCTTGCAAAGTATTATCGTCAGCCGTCGTTGTTTCCTGCACTGCCTTCCATTTTGATGACTGAGATTTCGGTAGTACCTCGGTAGAACCTTCAACAACATTGTCGTCTACTACCTCAATAACCAACGGCTCACCTTCTTCTTGTGAGACCTCATACCGGTTTTCATTAGCTTTCGAGCCAACTGGGGTTGGCATTGGAGTCGAGGCAGAGCCGATATTCCCCACTCTATTAGGCCGCTTTCTATTCGTTACAGTAACAAAACCGTCGCCATTCTGACGAGGCTGATCTTTTGAACCATTCGCATGAGGAGTTTGATGCTCTGAGACATTAAGGGGGCAAGATTTATACAGATGCCCATACTCATGATAGCGCCGACAATGAAAAGGGATATGTTCATAATCAAGGAGCTGAAGCCAGATTTTCCCTTCATATTCCAGTTCAATCATTTCAGGCAGAGGTTCAAATATATTCATATAAATGTCTGCTCAACTTAGTATTCCTAAATTGATGTCGTAAATTGTCAACCAGGGTTAGTAAACTGTTGAAGTGAAGTGCACTATATGTGCCTAGGTATCTGTTTCTCACTACGTTGTGTTTAGTGTTTTTCCCAATGTTTTTGGTTTTGTGTTTTTATTCTAAGAGGAAAAGAACTAAGTGTTGGTAAAGAGAAGTTGTTGGTCACACTAAAACATAGCAAAACCTATCCTAAACTATGTATGGCACTTGAAAACAGAAAATGCAAAACTTCAACAAGAAAAATAACTCATAACATAAATTCAATAACTCATAACATGAACTCAGTCCAATTCATTCATTAGAAATATGTTGGAATAACTTGAGAAAAGGATAAGTTTAATGCAATGAGGTTCTTCTAAGTAAGCAACAATCTACAATATCACAAAAAAAATCTCATCCATGGCTAGAAATTTGTTGGAACACATTTGGAAAAGATAGTTTGCAACATAGTGAGTGACTCTATTCTAAATTATCCTATGACACTGAAATTAATCCATTCTGCAACTCAAATTGTCACTACTAAGCCTCATTCGAAAGTTAGAAATCTTTTGGAATATTTTTGGAAAAAAAGGATATTTGTAAAATTATAAGAGATTGCAGAACAGTCAAGGCCTTGAACTGATATCACTAATTCCTGTCCATATGATGATGTGTTGGAAGAGATTAATAACAAGAGTAGTTTGTAAATAATGAAGGCCTTGAAGTCTAATGGAACAGAACAAGCATACAACTAACTAATGAAACTAGAAATACATTAAACAAGACTGAACAAGAATGCAATCAATCAAACTTGGAATACAGTGAACAGAATTGAACTAGAGTGCCATTAATCTCTGGAGTTTTACAACTAAACTAAAATGCAACTAATCACTGAAATACTATAGCTCTATCTCATTCGTTATTAGTGATATTTTGGAACAATTCATAAGAGCAAGACCGGCTGTAACAATTGATGTCAGTGAGCATAAAAATATGAAGTTCAGAAAAATGCAACTAGACTCTAAAACACCACAGCTATGTCTCATTCAGTGTTAGTGATATTTTGGAACAGTTCGTAAGAACAAGACTAGCTGTAACATTTGATGTGAATGAGCATAAAAACATAAAGTTTAGAAAACTACTTGAATTAGGAATGAAACAAGGCTAAAGTTACTTATCTAAACAATATGCATAGAGCTTCTTGGGCAGTAGGGGTCCTCTACCACCGGATTAACATACAAATCTCCTCAAGATTTCTTTAGATCATGCAATGAAGTTGAATGTCTTTCATTAAAGAGAAAAGTCTTCAGAAACAGAGTATTACGGACTTTTGAGATCTAACAACAAAACATCAATCTAGCTAGCTGTCTCTCGGTCTCCCGAGTCATTCTTATAAAAGAAATACATAACTACTCTTGAGAGGAAATAGGGATAAGTGTCTTTCCTAATTAAAATCAAATTATAACTCTTTTGGAAGCCTCGTACTCTTGCTGGAGACATCTGTAGAGTCCCTGTCCTGGTAGGAATCTGCTTCTTAGTTTTGATCTCTTCCACGTGCATAACCACCTATAGATTCTTGCTTAGACTTCGTAGAGAGCAAGAAATGATGGGGGAGTGTTGTGGAATTCACCCATATGCATTTTTCTTTGAAGTGACACCTGTAAGCTATGAGAACATGAAGATAGCTGCGGAATAGGCGACTAGCTACAGAATGGCTGCATTCTGTAGCTGAGTCTAGTAAAAAATTACTACAACAAAAAAACCACAAAAATATAGCAATTCAGTCATTGTATACATTCCTAAAGTGACTTTAATATATCCTATTGATCATTTAAGACTGTAATTGATAAGGGACAAAGGAAATGAAGTGAAATTGGGTGAAAGAAAAGGAAATCTTTGGGGCTCAACATACCCCCACTGCAAAGTCTTTGCATGTCCTCATGCAATCTATCCATGTATCTGAGACTTCTGCTAGGACATCCAAGCTCCTTCTTCTGCTTTGCCTGACATTCAATGGCCTCCTAGGCTTCATTATGACCAACTTGAATCTCAAATTTATAAGTGCCCTGCTCAACTTTTTGTTTTTCTTCTTCAATTTCTCACTAGCCTTGTACAACTTTTCCATTTGCAGAGAAATTGTTGTATTCATATCACTTTTCAGCTTAACCTGCTCCCTCAAAATTTCATTTTCATTATTTATGTGCCTATTGAGTACTTCTAACTCATATTTGTCTCTTCTTAGTACATCAATTGCAGATTCTGATGGGCTAGGAGTTCTTCCTCTACTTTCTGAGGCTCTCTTTTCCAATGACTCAACATAATTATAGATTTGTTGTTGTGCTGGGTCTATCTCTGGAGTTTCTTCATCAAGATCCTCTTCATACTAGTTCTCAGGTGATCTAGCAGTTGGTGTCTCTTCATCCTCAATGTTTATGATTCCCGTTTGTCTAATCCCTGTTTTCTTCAATATACCTCTAAGTCTGTGGCTTCGTCTTGGTTGAGATGGTCCTTCACCTCTCTCCTTGGCATACCTTCTTATCATCTTCTCCTTTTTAAGTTGTTTCTTAATTTCAGCCAATTTCTCAGAAATTATCTCCTCATTGTCCTCTTGTATGGACTTACCAGTTTTAGTTTCAACAGATTTGGAAATTTTCCTTCTCCTGCTTCTTCTTATAAGTTTGCCTTCAGATGGAGATTCCTTGGATTCTTCAAAGTGATTCCTTACTAGAAACTCATCCCAATTGTCTCCCACCTTTCTCAAATGATGTTCAATTAGGATATTAACTAGGCCATGGTGGTACAAAGTGGTTTCCAGGAATTGAACCCTCTTTTGAACATTAGAGGCCATTCTCTTCAGACTATGAAGTAGGAAAAAAGGTAAATTGATTTCTTCATCTAAGAAATGCATCATTAACCGAATATGATAAACATAGAGGGTACCAAACCTTCCCTCACAAGTTATAAATTTTTGCAAAATGAGCAACATATTCCGCCATTTATTCTTCAGTGCTGAGCTAGGAATGCCCTTCTTAAAAATGGAAATATCCATACCTGGTGTTTTGAGCATTTGCCTCCATGCCTCATTATGAAATTCCCTATTTTTGAACCATCGTTCACCTTGCCTGGGTAATTCCGCTGCTTCTGCAATGAAAGATTTTTTAATAGTGAATTTAACATCTCCTATTTCAACTTCTGCTCCATTGAAGGACCGTGCAAATGTCTTAGTTACCTCTTTATGAAAACCATTGAATTTTTCCAAAAACTGTAACCACCCAACCTGCTGTAGCATTTCTCTAATCTGTGGGTAACCCTCTAAGTATTTGGTTCCGACTGGTTCGGACCTTACTATGAGACCCATGGCTTCTCTTCTCAACCTTCAATTTACTGCTCTTCTATCTACGGTGAAAATGGCTGTTAAAGAGTTGTTTTTACCCCAAAGGTGCCTTCTCTGTTTATGCAGTAGGATTTAGCTACGGAAGGATGACATGAAGAGGTTATAGAATGAGTGAAATATGGTGAGGGTGATTCACATGAATTAATGAGTTTGAGAGCCATCATGGAAGAAAATACCGCGAAAACATCTCATGGGAAATTCAAAATCATCACTGAATACTTCGGCTGGTGACGTGACCGAATAGGTCACTTCAGTACTTAACCGTTAAGTTTTAAATGATGATTTGAAATGGCGGAATGAAAGGGATTTTGTCCAAATTTTTTATGATAGGTTTAATAGGCATGATCAACACGAATAATAAAAACAACTTTTTGAATCATACATGACATAACTATACTATAACTTTCATATTCTGTCATCATAATAATTTCACAACTTTACCTTTGCCTTTCCTTTAATTTTTGTGGTTTTGATATGCTTTGTCCTCCTTTGAAAAGCATTGATTCTTCAATATTCATAATCCCTTTGATTTTGCTTGTTGACATAGGTGTGCAGGGTTAATTTGCTGCTGAACAAGTGGTTGCTGGATAATTGTGTTCAGGATATCTGGCTGCAGGATGTCTAGCTGGTTGCAGAACGTCTGATTGGCTGCAGAATGTCTGACTGCAGAATATACATGTAGGAGCTTTGAGACATGGAATGGAATGTTGTATGAAGTGAATTAGAATGGATCATGAAATATGGTGTAATGGAGCATGAGTGAAGTGAAATGTAATGGATTATAAATGTAAAATGGATTGAAATATGAAAAGTTGTCTGCAACTTATGATTTGTAATATTCAATTGTAGAAAGAGATCAAAATCTGAGATGAAAATGAGGTGGACCATGGAATGGAGTGAGACTTATGATTTTGTGATAGCTGCTTGCAGAAAAAGAACAAATTTGAAAAGCTAAAGTGTCAGAAGGATTCTGATTTTCACTTTATCTTTTCTGTATAAACATGCTAATCAGTGATTAGTTGTCATGTTTATACTTTATTTTTATTTTTTTTATTTTTTTTTCATTTGAATTCAGAAAAATCCAAGTAAGTTGATGAAGAAGAAAAATTCTTCTTCATTAACTTTACATCACTGTTTTCCTGGAATCTATTGACAAATTCTTCTCTTGAAAGTGGCTTATGATACAACTTCAATCTATGACCATTTACAAGAAAAGTGACCTTCTCTTCATCTATTGTCCTGATTTTTATTGCTCCATTGTCAAAAATTCTCATAATTTCATATGGCCCAAGCCAATGTGTTTGGAATTTACCTTGAAAATCTTTGAACTTTGAATCAAACAAGAGATCCCAGTCACCTTCTTTGAACTTCTTTTCCTCGATGTACTTATCATGCCATTTAGTCCTTTGCTGTTGGACTATACTTGTTTTCTGGACTGCATCTTGTCTGATCTCATCCAATTCATTAATCTGCTCCAATATGTGCTTTTGTGCCTCTGTTAGATCAAGTCCTAGCTGAACTGCCATTTTATAAGTTTGAATCTGAAACTCTATGGGAAACAAAACTTGTTTTCCATAAACAAGTTCATAGGGAGTATGACATGTTGTGCTTCTCCATGTAGTTCTATAGGCCCACAAGGCCTTAGGAAGCCTGTCTACCCAATCTCTTCTATGTAAATGAACAGTCTTTGTTAGGATTCCTTTAATGAATTTATTGGTAGATTCCACTTGACCATTTGCTTGTGGATGAGAGGGAGTAGATTTTCTGTGTCTGATTTTGTACCTCTCCATCATTTGTTCCACTAGCCTTGATGTGAATTGAGCTCCTTGATCTGTAACAATTTCCCTTGGGACACCAAAACGAGTAAAAATATCCTCAAAAAGAAAATTAACTACAGATGCTTTAGTAGCAGAAAGTAATGGCTTGGCTTCTACCCATTTGGTAACATAATCAGTGCAAACTAATATATATTTCTTTTGTCTTGATGGAGGACTAATAGGTCCTACAAAATCTAAAGCCCATTTTTCAAAAGGTTCAATATGTATCTGAGGCTGCAATGGCATCTCACCTGAAGGAGAAGGTTTCCCTACCCTTTGAAAAATGTCACACCTTTTGACATACTCTTTAGCATCTTTACAAAGGGATGGCCAATATTATCCTAAATGAAGGACCTTATAAGCTGTCCTTTTATCAGCAAAGTGTCCGCCAAAAGGTTCATCATGACATGCCTTGAGGATCTTAGGCATCTCATCTTCTCGAACACATCTCCCAATGATAAAATCTGGACCTGTTTTGTATAACTCATTAGCAACTCATGAATATTTTTCACTGTCATAAATGATCTTTCTTTTGTTTCTTGCATTCATTATTGAAGGAAATTTCCCTGAAACTAAATAATTAGCAATGTCAGCAAACCAAGGGGTTTGAGTAGAAATTGCAAAAAAATATTCATCAGGGAATTGATCTTCAACTGGGGTGTTGTCTTTGATGTTTTGGAGTCTAGATAGGAAATCAACTACTGTGTTTTGTTTTCCAGGCCTATCTAGAATGGTAATGTTGAATTCCTGTAAAAGAAATAACCATCTTATAACTCTGCCATTAGTAATTGATTTGTTCATTAGATATCTAATTGCAGAGTGATCTGTGTGAACAAAAGTTTCATAGCCTGTTATATAGTGTCCGAATTTGTTTATGGCATGAACAACAGCTAAAAACTCTTTTTCAGTTACAATATAGTTTAACTCTGAAGGAGTCAAATTTTTACTGGTATAGTAGATGGCATAAGGAATCAGGTCTTTTTGTCCCAATACTGCTCCTAGAGCTGTATCCGAGGCATCTGTTGAAATATGAAAAGGTAACTTCCAGTTAGGTCCCCTTAAAATAGGTGCTTCAAAGATTTTTGTTTTCAGGGTCTCAAAGGCTAACTGGAAATCAGGATTCCACTTGAATTCACAGTCTTTGGTAAGTAATTTGAAAAGTGGAGACGCTATCTTGGTGAAGTTTTCTATAAACCTTCGATAATATCCTGTGAATCCTAGAAAACTCCTAACATATTTTTGACAACTTGGAATAGATAAGTTAGAGATGACTTCAACTTTTGACTCATCAACTCTAATCCCATCCCTTGAAATGTGATGTCCTAAAACAATTCCTTCAGAAAACATCATAAAACACTTCTCATGACTTAATGAAAGATTTGCTTCTTTACGTCTCTTTAAAACATTTTCCAAGTTTTCTAAGGCTTCTTCAAATGTGTTTCCATAAACTGTGAAATCATCCATATATACCTCTACACAATCATGTATTAGATCTGAAAAAATTCCTAGTACTGCCCTTTGAAATTTTGCAGGTGCATTGCATAATCCAAATGGCAATACTCGATAAGCATAGGTACCCCAAGGACATGTAAATGTGGTTTTGTCTTGATCTTCAAGTGCTACTTGAATTTGGTTATAACCACTAAACCCATCTAAAAATGAGAAGTACTTTTTGCTCGCTAATGTATCTAACACCTGATCTATGAAAGGTAGGGGGAAATGATCTTTAAGAGTAGATTTGTTTAATTCTCGGTAGTCAATACATACCCTCCATTTACCATTTTTCTTTGGCACAATTACCAAAGGAGAAACTCACTGTCTATCTGAAATGGGATAGATAAAGTTGACATTTAACAATTTCTGTAATTCTTCTTTAACAATTTCCCTAAGATTTAGATTCATCCGTATTTGAGGTTGTCTGATTGGTTTACAATTTTCCTCTATGTAGATGTGATGAGTGCAAGTCTTAGGGCTCATCCCTTTCATATCAGTGTACTCCCATGCATATTCAGAAGAATGTCTCTGTAAGATCTTGACTGGCTCTTCTTGTTGAAATTTTTCTAGGTTCTTGTTTATGTTTAAAGTTTTTCCTGGAAATATCTCAATTGTAGAGATGCCAAATTTATCCATGGAATAGAGAGACATATGTCTTGATGATAAAAAATCAATGTTGGATTCTTCTTGAAATTGTTCATGTTTGTATTCCGAATAAGATTCAAAGTTTTCTAAGGTATTCAGAATCTGGCTATCTTCACTAATTTCTGAAATTGTGAAGAGAGGTTGTAAGTCTTCTTCATCCTCTATCCATTGAGTATCATCTAATTCTATAATTGTTTTTGCTGGAGGATACAAGGTAAATTTCTTGGTTGAACTACCATTAGAGATGTACATATCACCGGATCTACAAATAATGAAAGCATCAGCTGTAGCTAACCAAGGTATTCCTAATATAATAGGATGCCCTCCTAGATTACTCTCAGGAGTTAGGATCATAAAATCCACATGATACTCCCAAGAATCTAGGGACACTGGAATGTCTTCTATTACCCCATCA
The DNA here is from genome assembly GCA_034641835.2 of Pinus albicaulis. NCBI lineage: Eukaryota > Viridiplantae > Streptophyta > Pinopsida > Pinales > Pinaceae > Pinus > Pinus albicaulis. The sequence goes on from CM076574.1 coordinate 1,369,013,626, forward strand.
GGTTTGATCACAGATCTGTCTGCTAATTGTAATAATGTGGGTGTAAAAATAAGATTAGGAAGTTTCAGTTTATCCATGATTTGTCTACTCATGATATTGATTGTTGCTCCTAAATCAATAAGTGTCTTTTGGATCTCAGTTCTATTGATGTGTATTTTAACAACTGGATTTCCTGGGTCTAGATACTTTGGAATAGCAATCTTACCCATCATGATATCTGCTATTTTTCCTGCCAGTTGAATTTTCTTTGTCTCTCTTATTCTTTTTCCTATTTTCTTCATGCTCAACTCCTTTATTGTCTTTGCTAAGATTGGAATTTCCTTGATAGCTTGCAATAATGGGATCTTAATACAAACATTTCTCAGCTCATCTAGGAAATCATAATTAGGCACCATAATTTGTTTTTCTACACCTCTATCAATTTGTAATCTTTCTGGAAAGGGAGGTGTAGAAGTGGATGTTGATAGCTGCTCTAATATAGGAGTTGAAATTATTGGTTCTTTTTGTTTTGATTTTTCAATGTTTGGGTCTTGAAAAGGTGTGTTCTCTTCAAGACTTTTATTCACCAGTAGAGAATCTTCCTCAGAATTGTTTTTCTCTTGTATGATTACATAAGGTTTCTTCTTTTCAAGTATTCTTCCAGACCTAAGTTGAACATCACTAAGGTCTAAAGGAGTAATCAAATAAGTTGGAAATTGTTAGACTTCTATCATGTATGTATTCTGAGGATTTTTATTGTTGGGGTTTGGTATGGATTGGGCAGGTAACTGATTTGTTTTCTGAGGAAATGGTAATGGAAGTGGTGGATTTTGAGGATTTTGTTGAAAATTCTGTTTAGGAGGGAAATTTGGATATGGTGGATATTGATAGTACTGAGAGTATCTTCCATAGGGATTTTGTGCTCCTTGTGCCCAAGTTTGAGATTGATTTTGGAATTGGGGCCAAGGTTGCTGCCAAGAATTCCAATTTGGTGGGGGTTGATTATACAACTGATCATGGAATCCTTGTGTTTGAGGTCCTTGCCACGGCCTTCTAGAGACAAAATTGAGAGATTCTGTGGAATTTGTAGAGGTTTCTTCTTGAAAGACAGCTTTAAGACTAGGAAGTGAAGGACAACTCTTGGTCTCATGTTTTTTTGAACAAATTACACAGGTCTCTACTACTTTTGCATCCAAAGGGCACTCTCTCAAGGCATGCTTCTTTCTACATTCGGGACAAAAGATTGCTAGGGCATCAGATTCAGTTTTCTGCTTGTTTTGTAACTTAAGGGTGTCTATTTGTTCACTAAGGCTCCCTAAAATATCATATTTGAATTCATCAAGCATATTTTCTATTTCTGCCCTACTTACTATCCCAGAAGCATACTTACTTGCCCTTGCAAGAGCAGGGTCTCTTGGTCCTTTTGCAGTTTTAGATTTCCCTCTTGAAAGGTTGATACATAATTCAGCTGTTTCAGGTAATGTGAGCTGAGATATATCCCTTTTTCCCATCATGTTAAGGATATCTAACCATTCATCTCTAATTGTCTTCAATAAGAGAGCTTTCAAAGTATCTTGGTCCAAGTTTTCCATTTTTTCCCTCTTGATGTTATAGTTAAACCTCTCCAACAAATCTTCCAAATTTTCATCCTCTTTTTGTAACATTTTAAACACTTCCTCCTTATGGTTGACTGGCATACAGTAATCCAAATACCTCTCTAGAAATGCTTGTTTCATGTCTTCCCATGTCCTAATAGAACTGTTGATTAAACTCATAAACCATTTTAATGCTGCTCCTTTCAATGTTGAAGGGAATAGTTTAAGTTTTTGAGCATCTTGTAAGTAGTCATAGGTTCTACATAGGACTTCAAATTCAAATAGGAAGGTTTCAGGATCTTCCGTTTTGAGTCCATAAAAGTTTGGAAGGACAGAGGGTGAAATTTTTTTCATAGTTGCATTGGTTTCTTCATCTACTATAGGAAACCCAAAAGAGCTTCCCATTTCTCTTCTACCTCTTCCTTTGCCTCCTTCTCCTTCTGTACCTCTACCTCCTTCTCCCCTACCTCTACCTCTACCCCCTCCAAATAGTGTGTGTTCTCCATTAAAAACTCCTCCTCCCCCTTCTTCTGCCATAGTTGATTCTTCTGTGGAAGTTGAAAAGTTTATGTCCCTAGCAGGGGTCACATAATCTTCTTCTAAGATAGGTTCAGTGGATAAAGTGGAAGGTCTTTCTAATGGAATATTTGATCTTAAGTTCTCTGGAAGTCTAGGATCAGTAAAGGATGGAATGTGGGTTTGAGTTGGAGGTGTGCTGGCTCTTGGTCTTGGTGAAACAAGTGGTGTTCTAGGAATCAAGCTTCTGCTTCTTATGAATCTACCCCTTGAGTCTCTTGCTCTACGCATGTCATTGTTTTTGGAAGGTAAGAAACAAGGCTACCTAGTTACACTTCCCCGACAACGGTGCCAAAATGTCTGCTCAACTTAGTATTCCTAAATTGATGTCATAAATTGTCAACCAGGGTTAGTAAATTGTTGAAGTGAAGTGCACTATATGTGCCTAGGTATCTGTTTCTCACTACGTTGTGTTTAGTGTTTTTCCCAATGTTTTTGGTTTTGTGTTTTTATTCTAAGAGGAAAAGAACTAAGTGTTGGTAAAGAGAAGTTGTTGGTCACACTAAAACAGAGCAAAACCTATCCTAAACTATGTATGGCACTTGAAAACAGAAAATTCAAAACTTTAACAAGAAAAATAACTCATAAAATAAATTCAATAACTCATAACATGAACTCAGTCCAATTCATTCATTAGAAATATATTGGAATAACTTGAGAAAAGGATAAGTTTAATGCAATGAGGTTCTTCTAAGTAAACAACAATCTACAATATCACAGAGAAAATCTCATCCACGGCTAGAAATTTGTTGGAAAACATTTGGAAAAGATAGTCTGCAACATAGTGAGTGACTCTATTCAAAATTATCCTATGACATTGAAATTAATCCATTCTGCAACTCAAATTGTCACTACTAAGCCTCATTCGAAAGTTAGAAATCTTTTGGAATAGTTTTGGAAAAAAAGGTTATTTGTAAAATTATAAGAGATTGCAGAACAGTCAAGGCCTTGAACTGATATCACTAATTCCTGTCCATATGATGATGTGTTGGAAGAGATTAATAACAAGAGTAGTTTGTAAATAATGAAGGCCTTGAAGTCTAATGGAACAGAACTAGCATACAACTAACTAATGAAACTAGAAATACATTAAACAGGACTGAACAAGAATGCAATCAATCAAAATTGAAATACAGTGAACAGAATTGAACTAGAGTGCCATTAACCTCCAGAGTTTTACAACTAAACTAAAATGCAACTAATCACTGAAATACTACAACTCTATCTCATTCGGTATTAGTGATATTTTGGAACAATTCATAAGAGCAAGACTGGCTGTAACAATTGATGTCAGTGAGCATAAAAATATGAAGTTCAGAAAAATGCAACTAGACTCTAAAACACCACAACTATGTCTCATTCAATGTTAGTGATATTTTGGAACAATTCGTAAGAACAAGACTAGCTGTAACATTTGATGTGAATGAGCATAAAAACATAAAGTTTAGAAAACTACTTGAATTAGGAATGAAACAAGGCTAAAGTTACTTATCTAAACAATATGCATAGAGCTTCTCGGGCAGTAGGGGCCCTCTACCACCGGATTAGCATACAAATCTCCTCAAGATTGCCTTAGATCATGCAATGAAGTTGAATGTCTTTCATTAAAGAGAAAATTCTTCAGAAACAGAGTATTACGGACTTTTGAGATCTAACAACAAAACATCAATCTAGCTAGCTGTCTTTCGGTCTCCCGAGTCATTCTTATAAAAGAAATACATATTACCCTTGAGAGGAAATAGGGATAAGTGTATTTCCTAATTAAAATCAAATTAGAACTCTTGTGGAAGCCTCGTACTCTTGCTGGAGTCATGTGTAGAGTCCCTGTCCTGGTAGGAATCTGCTTCTTAGTTTTGATCTCTTCCACGTGCATAACCAGCTATAGATTCTTGCTCAGACTTCGTAGAGAGCAAGAAATGATGGGGGAGTGTTGTGGAATTCACACATATGCGTTTTTCTTTGAAGTGACACCTGTAACCTATGAGAACATGAAGATAGTTGCGGAATAGGCGACTAGCTACATAATGGCTGCATTCTGTAGCTAGTCGCCTATTCCGCAACTATCTTCATGTTCTCATAGGTTACATGTGTCATTCTGTAGCTGAGTCTAGTAAAAAATTACTACAACAACAAAACCATGAAAATATAGCAAGTCAGTCATTGCATACATTCCGAAAGTGACTTTAATTAATCTTATTGATCATTTAAGCTTGTAATTGATAAGGGACAAAGGAAATGAAGTGAATTTGGGTGAAAGAAAAGGACATCTTTGGGGCTCAACAATAAACACATATTCGAGAAAAATATGTATATCATCCACGGGAAGTGGATTCTGCTATTTTAACAAAATTTCCTAAAGAATTTCCTATACCTTCCAGAATTTCTGGATCCCAGAAATCCATAGGATGGCCAAACAAGCGAACCTAAAGTGGTGCCGCCAAAATTTTCTCTTGTTCTGGGTTATAACATTCTTCACATTGTCTGAGAAAAGCCCTGCATTGTTATAAAAATATGGCCCTCCCTCAAAAATACGTTCTTTATCAAGTAAGTTAGTAAAAATAACTGTAAAAAAACCTTTGGCCCCAAATTTCAGATCAATGTGACCCTTGGGCTGCCATTTTATTTGAATCCATTTTAACAAATCTTTTTCTGTAGGCCAAATACCAATAAACTTACAGATTAATGCATGGTTCTTCAAGTAACCTCTGTACTCATCCAACTTAGAGGCCGGAATAAGTGACAACATCTACCTCATATACTAGGTTGTAGAACAATGAGTGTGACACTGAATACGTCAAAACACCAAAAGATAAAGGAAGAGACTAATCATACATGAGAAGTTAAAAACTTTCTTTGGTTGTAGTTAATGTTGTCTTTTTGTTTGTAGATAAGGTTTTTTCCTTTTTTTTTAAGAAACTGCTATTTTTTATATTAATGTGAGTCTGGTTTTAAGGCCAAGATATTTTATATTTGCTAATAGATTTTTGTGTGTTGGGCTCAAAGATGTCCAAGAAAACACTATATTTAGAATTCATATATTCCATATATTTTCCAAAAATATCTTATTATTAACTCGAATATGCACTGCATATCTTATGTAGCGGTTATTCTTCGTTGACCTCTTCAGCTACCAGATTGAATTTAGTAGTTCCCATGTCCGCTTGGCTTGGTTGACCTAAATATAGGACCTAAAGCACTTATTTTGACTCGTTTGGATTTTTTATTTGCTCCATATTTACTTATTGATACACCTCAACCGCTGCCTTGTCTTCCTCACCCGGGCTAATTTCTTCTAAAGACTATCCCTTCCATGGATTTGAGCCTTGCCATATGAAGCTCCATGCAATTAAAGCCGTTCCACTTTGGTCTGAAGGAGGCCAATATTCTAGTTCAATAGATTTATCTGTGCCTTATCCTCCACCTCTTGCATTCCCCCCTGCCAGTTCAAAAGGAATAAAATGTGTTTCGTTGAAGTCGCGAGGTAGTATAAATGTCTGGAAAATTCTCCCATCTCCAACATTGACGTCATTGGCATCGTGACAACCCCGTAGATAACCTTTCTCTCCAAATTTCAAATAAACTAGAGCCAGTTTGCATCTGAGAAGATGATGCACCATTGTGTTGTATAACCATGTTGAATTGTTAGCATTGAACCATAATTCTTCTCTCTGTCTTTAATGCAACGGTTGAGAAATATAGGGCATTAGGATTAGGAGATTTCTCTTCTATGATAACTTCTTGTGAATGCTTTTTACTTCTTTAGATTAGGATATTCTCTTTAGTTATATTATCATAGTGTTGTTCTCCATCAAACAAATACCAAAGCATAAACAATATAGAGACAAGGACACTAAATATAAGCTATCATCTAGGGCCAAAACCTCTCCAACTTGAGATGAAAACCCAAACAAATTATTATTCTTATAGAGAATTCAATTGACGAATACCAAGACCTATTAACCTTTCCAAGACCAATTCACAAGATCATTCCTTTATGCTTCTTCTTCTTGCTCAAGTCAACACAAGTCAAACTTCCTACATGCAATGCACTTCTCGGCTACCCTGAAATTTCGGTTCCTTTCACAGACCTGCAGTCTGTACTTCTGCAATTTCACATGTGGGAGGAGTGGGAATGAGCTTGGAGATGCTTTCCTTCCTTCGCTATACTAGGAGACTTCACTAGGTGAACTCAGCTAGCAATGGAGATTTTTTGGAGACCCTTTGGTGACTCTCTCTTGGAATGTTATGGTATTACTACAGAAACACTAGTTTTATGCCACACGTGTGAAGAAATCAACCCAAAAAAATTCCAAAAAAATTCAATTTGGTTCCTCCTTCCTTTGCTTGATGGTGATCTCTTCTTTAGTGATTTTCGCACTCATTTTTTGCTCTTGATGATTTATAAAAATTCAGCCCTTAAGTTAGGCTGAGCTACCCTATTTATAGTGGTTTTTCCATCCAAAATAAGTTGACTTCTCTTGGTGACTAGGCTGACATGCCATTCTAGCTTTATCCTTCGGCCGACTTCAAGGATAGCTTGTGACATGGTCTTGGAGGGTTAATGACTCAATCAATTTCACTTTTACAATGTGTAACATGCCCAATTGGGTCTTTCATATTTGACATTGACTCAATAGAATTTATGACTTGATGACCAAACCTAAGGACTCACAATGGGAGGATTCACTATAAAATAAAATTTCCTGATCATGAAACCCATGATTCAAGCATTATAAAAATAATTTTATTTTTTCTTCTTTACATCACTTACATAAAATCACAATTACACATCATTATGAATATCGAACCTAGTTACACTTTTCAACACTCCCTTTTACCTAGGGAGGTATTCATAATCCATTCAAGGTACTTGGACATTCTCAATCTGAAGAATTCTCATAAGAAGAGTGAATTCTCATAAGAAGAGTCAGATTGGTAACCCATCTGTTTAGCATCATATTAACCAGCATTGTCACATAGCAAGGCCTTGACTAACAAATCTATCTCTCCACAAGATTAGAGCACAATGTTGGTGAGACCAATGATGTATAGACACCCTTAGCATTGTCTCTCTTGGAACATACTCCACTTGGGTTCTCAAAGTGTGTTCCACCATAACTATTCTTATCTTGGATTCCCAGTCCTCAAATAATATCGGTCCTCTACGACTGCTCTTATCTTGGATGCCCTATCTCATCCTCAAAGAGTATTAAATGTCAGATGTTTACCCAATCCTCCATTTTGTTTTCCCAAGTGAAGACAAAAATGATGTGTCTATCTCTCCCTCTCCACTTAGGGAGGACATACCCATTCCACTAAAGGAATCTACCCAATTCTATAAAAGGAATGTACCCAATCCTCTAAAAGTAATGTACCCAATCTCCCTCTTAACTAGGGACTTGACCAAGCTCCCTCTTGCCTAGGGACTTGCTTCCAACAACTCTTCACGTGGAAATAATGGGACAACCAACTGCTTGTAGAACTCTTTCCTTTGATGTCATGAATTTCTTCTTTGTCATAGAGTCTACATCCTTTGGGACATCTTTGTAGGGCACAAACCATCCATCACTTTCATTCATGGATCATGTTATCACTTCTTTTATCTAAAAGTGATCCATTAGTCCATATCTATCTTTCCTTCATGCCATGATACCTTTTTCATGCCATGTTCCCTTAAGGATATTTCATCCTTGTACATGGTCATCAGAGGTGGAATACATCTACAAATTTTTCCCTTGGAAACCATGCATAAGCCTATCTAGATATTATTCAAAAATAAGAAACGAACATTGAATCAAAATTACCTTTGTGATGGTATTTTATCATGACATCTTCCTATTTGCATCAACATCCTACATAAATGTTGACACATCTCCAAACGATATATATTGTCAAGGGTGTCTTTCTTTTTCTAGACTTCACTAGGCTCTACATATATTTCATGGAGATATCATAGTCAAATATCTTAGATCTTGGATGTTTATTTCCTTTTCCATAGTTGCATATTTCACGATCTCTTTCTTTATTTCTTCACACATTTCCTTTCGGTAACTTCCAGTCATAGTTCCTCTAGTTATTGTCAACCGCCTTATATTTCATATAAGAACACATTATGTTGATTTGATTTAGTCAATGTATGACTCATGCCTACCTACATCTTTTCAATGGAGGACATCCTTTTCTTTTGATCATGCTCTCGAGGTAGATCGTTTATCCACGTTACCCGCAACCATATGCCATGATTCTAGTTCATTAAATAAGAGAATACATACCTCATTTTTCTTTTAGGTCATCTTAAATTTCTTCAAAAACTTCCTTGATTGAAATAACTTCAATCCCTGACATGATTTTTGACATCATACCATCCTTTCATGAATTCCTCCAAGTTGGAATTCTTGATGAAATAATTTCTTCCCTTTTGATTGGTGAACCTTCCAATGAATATTCAAATAGAGGATCTTAAGTATCCCCATTCAACAAACGTTTCCCTTTTTAACCAATGTATGATAAGTTTTGTACTAGACGACTTTTTATTTTTCCCGTAAGTACGAATTATGTTTCTAATGAGGTTACCAAGAGCTATATCCTTCCATAGGTGTCTGCCATAGACTTGTTTCAACTATCTTTCATGCTTCCCTATGATGATGTCACGAGATCTTGCTTTTAATGCTTCTATGATGAATCCTATCATGCTCTTCTAATGATTCCTACCATTATAGATATACTTTACAATGGAAAACTTGAAAAGAACTAGATGAGGAAGGCTATCTTAATCATAGTAGAGATATTTTACTTCCTCTTTCTTGGACTTCTTCTTTTCAACTTCCTCTATTTCTTCGGTGATATGGGTTTCTTATCTCCCCCTTTTGTTATTGTCCTTCTTGAGCTTAGGAAAATATCTCTTATAATGCCCATATTCTTGACATCCATAACATTAAATTTTAGCGATGTTGTTGTTCTTCTTCTTAGGACCAAACTTCCAAAAATTTCCTTTTCTTTTCGTCATTGTAGCATATGCTTGATTTTTCTCACTTGATCCTACATCAATTTTTGCCTTTAGCCTGATTTCTTCAATATTGCATAGTGACCATAGATCATGGAATGGAGTAGCTTATTTCTTCCCATAAATTCTTGAAGTAAAGTTACCCCACTCCTCTGGAAGTGCATTTAGTACTGTGGTGATCATCTCCTTGTTAGACATTATTTCTATCAAATGTTGAAGTTGATCCCTGATCTAAGACATCCTCATAAAGTATGAGGCTATTCCTTCTTCTTTCGATATCCTTATTTTGCAGAGTTCTTGCCTTAATGAGATTGCTTCTCCTATAGTGCTTATGGAAAAAAAACTCTACGAGTTTGTCATATATTTCTTTTGAAGTTTCAAGTTTTGATACCAGTAGGTAATGAGGGGATCTTTGATGGATTCTATGAGAATCCTTTGAGCCCTCAATTTCCCTTTCATAAATATTGCAAGTACTTGAGCATCTTCCTTTGGAGGTTTTGTGGTTGAACCCCTTACATGACCCATGACCTCCTTTTCAACGAGATTCAAATCTATCCTTTTCTTCCATGCAAGAAAGTTTGAAGCCCCAACCAATTTGTTGCTTTCCCCGCAAAAATATATTTTGACAGATTCATATGTATAAATAAATACACTTATAGAATTGAGGCTTCTGCGATTTGTATTGTGTGTAGAATTATTTTCTGGATACATCACATCTATTTTTTTTTGAATCGATGTTTGAAGCCAACCACTATGGTTCATCATCAGGATAGATCAATGAGCTATCTAGATCTCAGCATAAGTTATAAATTTTTAGAAAGGTGAGATCTGAATTTTTCCTTGTAGTTAGTGATCTGTATCATTCAAATCTCTGAACTTCTTGTCATTCCTCCCTTCCGTATAAATATACTTGTGAAGATGCTTCTTCCACTTTCCACCTCCTTTGATTTCATGACAATATAGAAAATAAAAAAACTTCTTCTTGATGAAGGTTGTTCTCTTAAAAAATGATCCTTGATTTAGAGAGAGAGATCACTTTATATTCTTTGATGATGATGTACTTGTTGATAATGATTGATGGTGACTCCTTGATGTCTTGATTCTACTTGGATGATCTTCTACAATGATAAGGGTTCTTTTTAGAGATGAATCTCAACGAGAGAAGGATTGCCTTAGAAATTTTGATGATGATGACAACGTCCTTGAACTTGCTTCTCTTGGATAATTGACTTCAAGTAGATTTATTCAGATTGATTAAGGTCTTTGTGGTCTTTTGATGATGACTTGAGGATCCCAAGACTTCTTTTGGTGTAGTCTTCTTCTTCGACCTAGGGTTTTGAAACTTCTTTTGTAGAGCTTGACTTCACTGATGATATTCTAGATAGTCCCTTGAATGCTTGAATGCCTCTTTGATAATATTCCCTTCCTTGATTTTTTCACCTTAGTTCCGATGCCATGTTGAGAAATATATGGCATCAAGATTAGGAGATTTATCTTCTATGATAACTGATTGTGAATTATTTTTACTTATTTATATTAGGATCTTCTCTTTAGTTATATTATTGTAGTTTTATTATTAATAAAACAACTACCAAATCATAAACAATAGAGGGACAAGAGACATAGAATGTAGGCTATCATCTAGGGCCAAAACGTCTCCAACTTGAGAGGAAAACCCAAACAGATTCTTTTTCTTATAGAAACTTCAATTGATGAATACCAAGACCAAGAACCTTGACCTATTAACCTTTACAAGACCAAGTCAGAAGATACTTCCTTTCTGCTTCTTCTTCTTGCTCAAGTCAACACAAGTCAAACTTCCTACATGCACTGCACTTCTTGGTTACCCTGAAATTTCGGTTCCTTTCATAGATCTGCAGTCTATACTTCTGCAATTTCACACGTGGGAGGAGTTGGAACTAGATTGGAGACTCTTTCCTTCCTTTGCTATACTTGGAGACTTCTCTAGGTGAAATCAAATAAAAATGGAGTTGGTTTGGAGACCCTTTTGGTGGCTTTCTCTAGGACTGTTATGATACTACTGCATAAACCCTAGTTTTCTGCCACACATTCGAAGAAATTAGCCTAAAAAAAATGCTAAATAAATTCAATTTGGTTCCTCCTTCCTTCACTTGATGATGATCTCTTCTTCTATATTTTCACACTCCTTTTATGCTCTTGATGTTTTACCGAAAATTTTTCCCTTAAGTGAGGTCGAGCTGCCCTATTTATAGTGGTTTGTCCATCTAAAATAAGCCAACTTCTCTTGGCGACTAGGCCGACATGCCTTTTATATTTATCCTTAGGTCTATGTCAAGGATAGCTTGTAAGGGTTAATGACTCAATGGTATTGAAGGGTTAATGACTCAATCAAATTCTCTTTTACAATTTGTAACATGCCCAAATGGGTCTTTCATCTTTTACATTGAATCAATAGAGTTTATGACTTGATGACCAAACCTAAGGACTCACAATGGGAGCCTTCACTAAAAAATAAAATTACTTAATTATGAAAACCATGATCCAAACATTATAAAAATGATTTACTTTTCTTCTTTACATAAATTACATAAAACCACAATTACATGTGTCATTATGAAGACCAAACCTGGTTACACTTTTCAACAACAACCACCCATAGTTGGAAACAATGTTAATACTGAGAGGGGGAGTGAATTAGTATTAAGGCTAATTTTAACTTTTATGCTAATTTATTTTTCCTCATTCAAAATTTTCATTCACTATATGAGAGCAACCTTTAATAACCATAACAACAACCATATCAACGGACACAAGCATACACATCATGAGAAAAAAACACATGAGACACAAAGGTTTTATGTGGAAACCCTTTCAGGAAAAAACCACCAAATCTTGTTTTTGTTATTGATGTAAAATAAGAGCACCTACTCTATTACATCAATCTATTTGTGAGCCACCACTCATAGGAAGCACAAACTCCTTTTGATTTTTTGCTAGCACCCACTAGCGGGAAGTGCCAACTCCATCCTTTTGTAGACACCTATTCAACTTACCAGAAGCACCATGTGAAGAACCAACTTCATAGATTTGTTGCAAGAACCAACTTGCAGCTCCTTAGATTTATGCAAGCACCAACTTACAGGAGGCACCAACCCCCAATCCTTCTTCAGACACCCACTTAGACATGGAAGCACCAACTTCCTATATGCAGGATTCGACCCACAATCAATAAGGAACTAGTTTTCATTATAAATGGAAGCCACTCTGCCTGATATCAACTATTTTCTCTTCATCCCTTGGTCCATGCAACACTCTTTCCTCTTCTTACTCTGCAACAACTCGTTGTTCTGCTCAACATCATTCACTAACACACAACTCTAATTTTCTCGGCCCTATGCTCTCAACAACATATCTTCAACACTCGACCACTTCTACTCCATAGGATCTCTTGGCTTCTCACAACAACACATGCTCACTCAACCTTCTTCCTCTACACAGGCACTTTCAACATCTTCTCACATAGTAGTACAACCTCTCTTGGGGTCCCTTTCCTCTGCATAGGCACTCTCAGCCCCTTCTCTGCAGAACAAGCTCACTTGACATCACATAGCAGTGCACACACACCCACTCAAATCTCCACACAGCTCACTAGCCACACTGTTTCTTCCCCCACATTGCTCAATGAAAATCCTTAGTTTTGTTCCTCTGTTGCACACTGGTTAATGTTTCCTCTGCTGCCATCACTCTGCAATTCACACTGCCCGAGTGTACTCCTGCATGGATTTCCATTCTACCATTGCATGTGACTAGGCCAATGCTACCTCATTAACCATTGAGAATGGGCATCGTTCACTCACCAGCTTTGATTGCAGTAAAATTAATTCAGAGAATGGGTCTCTGTGTAATTCTCCATGCTGATAATTAAATCTTAGTCACTATGTACTCCCAGGAGGTTCTCCATTCTTATTCATGGCTCACATAGGTTGAAAGGTACTTCAACATGAATTCTATATTCTTCATTTAATTCAATATGGTGTGCACGGGAGATCAAAGGTAGCTTTCTTTCAACTCAAGATAGGCCCAACACTCTTTTCTGCAAAATCATGGTCATTTTTTCCTTGACCCATTGATCTCTGTCTTTGTCTCCTACCTACGATAGTCGACATTGACTCCATCGACCAAATGCTTTGCACTCATTTACTCTCAGCTACCGACCCATTCATCCCCCATACTCCTTTGTATTGCAATATTAGAGCCCAAACATCTTTTAACTTTATTAAGAAGATGTTATGATATTACAATATTCTTATTGGCCTTTAGCCCCTTTTTCTTAGGCACTTATTGTTTTTCACCATATGACCATTGTCTGCGATAGCTGGTATAGTACTTATGTGATAAGCCCTTTAGAATCTTGCTAGGGGCCTATATTCTTATGTTATTGTTCTACGCCCTTGGTTCTTTTATATTCATGACCAAATGAAAATCAACTTCGGAAGCCCCACATATCATAAATTTCTCCAAAATAATTTTACAAAGGAGTTACGAAAACTCCAATCTCTGATATGCTCCATAACACTTATGTTCTAGACCTTTCTCTACACCCTTGGTTCTTAGGGTTGCCGAGACCATGTTCTAATAAACATCGGGATCCCCTTGTATCCTAAAATTTTCAAATAAAAATTGCACAGGAGTTACGAGATCTCCGACCTTCGATATTCTGATCTACAAGATGACTTCATGCTGATGTCATTAATCCCACATGGAGTCTCCTTAGTGGTAGAAAATGTCACATTAATTTCCCCATTAGGACACCCAATAATGCTAAATATGATTTCCATGTGTCCTCTGTACAACCACGTCATGTTGAAATCACATGCCACTATCAACTCCTCACGACCAATCAAGGATTGCCACATTTCCTGTTAGAGGAGAGAGAAAGGGTCCCTAGTTCTTTGGTTTTGCAACGAATTCCTTTGTAAATATCTTCTGCTCGCAACCTCAATGCTTTCAAAATAATTCAATTAATAAGAACTTACGAGATCTGGATCTCTTCTATTCCATGGTTCCAAAATTCAGCATGCTCCTTTCGGGTTTCTTTTAAATAAACTGTCGAAGTCCCTATTTTCCGACCTTCCAATATCTGACCTTTTGAGGTCTCGAGCCTCTGACCTATCAAAATTCGGGGTTCTGATATATGTCTGCTCCGAGGTTCCGATAAGTTAGCCTTCCAACTGCCTGCTTCAATATTTCGACTTTCGGAGTTCTGAGGTTCTAAGTCTTTCAAAGTTCTGAGGTTCTGAGCCTTCCGAGGTTCCAAGGACTTAACATAGAGGCTCCACCACCATCTCCGCTTAGTTTGGAATTGATGCCAACTTTGGATATGTGCCAAGATTCCTCTAATCACCTTTTAGCTATGTTTTCATGGACTTAAGTCAACATACTTTTACTGGGAATAACTCCTAATATAGGAGGCCATTTGATGACTTCCACATATCGTTGGAAAGCTCTTTCATAGAAATTTCTAGTGGAGAAGGTATGATGTAGCCTTTGAGCCCATTTTATACCTGAAACATGGCTGCAAAATCTATACCATTATTTTATCCTTAACTCTTCTTCTTGTGCCTGGAATCCTGGACTCCTAACCACCATAGTATTATTTTTATGGCTTCTCCAATAAGCCTAATACTATGATGATTCTCTACTAGAGATTTCAACAACCAAAGGACTCCCAACCACCATAGTCATCATTTTATGGCTTCTATAATAAGCCTGCTACTATGGTAATTATTTACTGGAGACTGCAACAACCATAAGACTCCCCCTTAGCTTGACACATCAAGCACATCAAACTAACCCAATTACCATCATAGCTAGGCCATGGGACATCAAATCCAACATATGATGCCACAAACATCCATGATAGTCTAGTTGACATCAATGCGAACACTCTTTCCAACAATTAGACAATGCCACACTTGCAACCACTATCCATACATACAATTCCAACTATCCAACACCTACAACATACCTCCATATGGCCATACACTCGATTTTGCAGTTGGATTCATTGCTTGGCTCGTTGAGCTCCAAAAGTTTGTAGTACCATGAGCATGACCATTTTTTCTGGATTATGGAGGGATTAGAGCCGACCTCCTCCATGCATTTATCAGCCAAGGAGCCTTTCCTACATCCATCCTCATCAAATATTACTATCATAACTTCCGACCAAGTGTTTGTTGATTCCAAATCCAAATGGGATAATGGATTCATTGTTTGAGAGTGCAATCATACTGATTTCTTTCAAGGAAGGTCAGTGGGTTGATGTTAGGATGTCGGGCCACCTTCCTCTTCAATTCTCTTCCATTTACATTAATTTCAAATAAATTCTGAATATTGGGATATTTATTTCTAGGATCATGGTATATGGGAATAAGAACCCATCCCTTATTCTTAATCAATATTCCCCATTCCAAAATTTCTCCTCTATTTTCCAAGGCCTCTGCATTTGAATTTAGCTACCTTTTAATATGAAAAAAATAAACATTCTCAAATTTGTTCAAATGGATTTGAATTATTTGCAACATAGGGGGGATAACCTAATTATAATTCTTGTGAATCTTGTAAATTTGTTGAATTATTATCATAGAGTCTCCAATTACCGTTAGATGCTAGATATTCCTTGAAAAAACTAACTCCATCCCTTGCCATAATGCAGAGAATTCGGATTGATTGTTAGAAGTGATCCCTAGGCCCCATGAATATTCTAACTCCCTTTATTCATTAAGGTGATAGTTAACCTTTCACACCCCAACCTCCCCTGGGTTACATTTCAAAGCTCCGTAAAAAAACAGAGAGTTTTTCCTATTACTAATTCTCTAGATTTGGAATTCTTCAGGCTCCATTCTTATACAAGGGGGTTTCTTGATAAATAGTTTATTATTGAAGTTTCCAACCTGATTTGTTTGTTTTCCAAGTTTGAGCCATTCCCTTTCACTTGTCATCATTTCATCTAATTCTCCTGGATCATATCCATGAGCTAATATAGTTTCAAAAAGTAAATTCATTGCTTTTATGGCCACGAAATATGCATTTGGATGAGTTCCTTCAAAATTTCTATGTTACGCTTTAGCTAGATCACCCAACACAAAAATTTGGGGAGGGCCATCCAAAAACACATGAAGAAAAAGTTGGATTTTCTGTGCCATGATATTTTAGCTTTCCAACCGTCAAAAATATTTGGCTAGTTGTTTGGGGTACTTGAAAGATCCATGCCATTACCTAGAGATTTTTGTCATACCTCCAATGTGAATTTTCACCTTTAAAACATATAAAGAGTATCCTATTCTACCATATCACATAGGGTGCACCTGGAAGGCCCTTTTAGGCCTATTTTTTTAATTCTTCGCTGTTAGGTTTTTCTCATGGACCAAATCCCAACAAAATATATTGATCTTTGTTCAGCCATCCTTATGCCATATTTTTCCCCATATATTATAGAGGGGAGGGTGAGGTAGCTTTTGAACCAAAGTGTTGTATCTTACTCTAACTTTGTAGAATCATTTCTTACTACCCATCCATGTTCTCTAGTCCAATATAGAGAGATCAACCATAGAATAGCCTTTTAATGAATTAACCAGTGATATCCAATGGGAGTGGAAATTGACAGCCAGATCTTGACAATTCCATTCGATCCAATGCCCATTTTCATCCAAATGTGAGATATCAACTAGTCGGCTATATTGAATGGACTTCATCCAATTGAAAGTATCCTATGATCCTTCATTTTCTATCATCCATATCGCTGATGGGACTCAATCTTCCTAGAGCTTGATGTGGTCCCCATTTACATATTTCCACCCAAGTTGTTCCAAAATTATAGGTTTCACCGCCTTTCATAATTTCCAAATTTTTAAGTCCTACTCTAGCCATGTTTCTCTCTTAGGTCTAGTTATCCTATTTTTAGGAAAATATTTCTGAACAAATCCCTACTTGTGAAATTATTTTGAATATGATAAAAGGTGAAAAATAATTTTTTCTCCCAAGGCAAGAATCATGAATAAAGGATCTTTGATCACTAATCCTCTACAACATTTAGGAAGATTCATTGTGCTCTAGTTAACTGAATGAAACCTGTTGTCATTGTTTTTACCTCCTTTCCAGAGAAATGTTTAGAAAAGGCCACCGATTTGATGGATTACTCCTTTTGGGGCGAGCATACTTGATCCCATATAAACAAGAAGGGATGATAATACAGACTTAGTCAAAACAACCTTTGCCACTACATTAAACCATTGCATCCCCAGGATTGAAATCTTTTTTTATTTTTTTATTGAACCACCTCCCATTCTACAACATTTGAGGAACCTAGGGATATTGAAATTCCTAGATATTTGAACGATCTATAGTCATTTGCAACTGGGAATTCTAATATCTTTGAGATCTTGTTTAACATTACAATTGAGCAATTCCACTCATATATTTAATTATTTGTTATTGGACAGTATTCCAAACTAAGGTATGAGTTCAGTATTATTTTGAAATTATTTTCAATGAATTTGGATGCCTCTCCAAGGAGTAGGGTGTCATCTGGAAACAATGAATGATTCACCCCTTTAACAACCCTTCTGATGCTTAACTCGATTAGATTTCCTTCCTGCCTCACTTTTTCTAAGTTTTGGATCAAGCTTTCAACTACTATATTATATAACATAGGAGACATAGGAAACCTTGCCCAAGACCCCTCGAGGCTACAAAACAAAGGACCGGGACAACAATTTACAAGTGACACAATCCATGGAGGCTCAATTCAAGATTTGATCCATCCAATAAACTCATTGCAAAATTGTTGGGACAGGGTCCCCTAAAAGCTGCAAATTTTGTATAATTTTGATAATTTTGATATTATTTAGTCTAGCGCAGGGGTTTTGGGGTGGGTCAAAGCCCCGAATGCATTGTAATGGGTCAAGGGTAGACCAATAGTCCTCAAACCACGGTTTGCAGACCATTGAAAGAGTAGGCTAAGTCGAAATAAATAGATGAATGCTTTTGAGTCTTAAGGTAGGAAAGATTAAGGTCAGATGCTAAGTGTGAATCGCTAGATCTGTAGTTGGGTCGTTGGGTAAGGAATCCTGCTTGCTGTGTGCTGGGAGATCCTCAGTCCTGCTGTGTGCGGACCCTGCTGGCTGTGTGCGTAGGTTGTGTCGGATTGTATTGGGTTTTGAATACTAATATATGCAGATATGGTTAAGGTATTTCTGTGTTATCTGATCTGATGTATTACTGTTGATGCGAACTGTTGGGATATGTTACAATACTGTTTTATTTCTTGCTTATGCTGCGAATCTGGCTATGTTATGGTATGACTTTAACCTATTGATGATGCATTATGGTACTATATGTTGATCACCGTTGATACACACGTGGATGCGAAATATTAACTAGATTGGTGCATACTATTAGACTTGTATATTGTGATTATACTGTTAACATTCCTACGAATAAACCTGCTAGGTGCGAACCCATTAGGATACGAACGCAGACCTGTGTGACTTACCTACTCTCTCTCATGGTGCAGAAACCTGGTTCCAACACCCTCCCATACTGCTTCGGGTGAGACTTTGGCCTGCACAAGCAGGTCACTACCGAAAGGGCCAGTAGTATAGGGGTTTTTTGGCAAACCTTAACCTCCCAACATGGGTCAGGACCCCTCGAGCCAACAAAAATTCCATTTTTTGTAATACAAAGAAGAGAAAAGAGTTCCTTACTTGGTCAAAGGCATTAGCCATGTCCATCTTGATGACTATACTAGCTTCTCCCTCTTCCTTACTAGAGTGAATTACCTCCTGAACCAATATTATATTATCGAAGATTTGTCTCTGTTGCATAAAGCCTCCTTGATTCTCAGAGATGATATTTGGAATTTTTTTATTTAATCTTGGATCTATGATTTTTGTCAGAATTTTATAAGTTGTGTTACAAATGGAGATAGGTATGAATTGAGAAAAGTTTACATGGTTTGATTCCTTAGGAATAAGTGCAAGGAATGAGGAGTTTGTGTGACCCCCAATCCTGCATTTCCTTCTTATTGCATTTAACATGTGCAATAAATCCTTATTTATCAATGAAAAAAATGCTCTAAAAAAGAAAATAGAAAACCCATTCGGACCTAAAGCTTTTTCTAGATCCAAGGCCCAAATAACAACATTGCCTTTTTTTCATCTATTTCTTTTACAAGGAGGTGATTGGCTGATTAAGAAACGATATAAGGAATACCTTGAAGAAACTCATAAATTTTCATCGTGTCAACTTCTTTATATTCTTGATATAGTGTCTTGAAATACAGGAATGTCTCCTGCTTGATATCCTAAAAATTATTCAATCTTGACCTTCCTTCAAGAATGATTTCCCTTACTCTATTTCGTATTTCTTAGGCCTTTGAATGCTCATGGAAATATGATGTGTTTTAATCTCTAGATTTAAGCCACAAGCTCCTTGATTTTAATCTCCACACTTCTTCCTACATGCTTGGTGAAAATATTTTGCATGTTAATTCCCTTTATTTTTCAATATGCCAAGTTCCCACATGGTTGCTTTCAATCAGGCTCTAGTGAGCTTCTAGTTGTTTCAATATATCCCTCCTTTTTTTCATAGGGGGATAATAACTCTCCTTCACCCATCTTCGTAATAAATTTTCTATCGCGTTCAACTTGGATTACTAGACATAGGAAGGAGATCTATCAACTGGGAGCTTCCGTGTATGCTTATTAACTTTGTTACTCCATCTTCCTTTAACCATGCAGGATTGAATTGGAACAAGATTGGACTGAGATCCTCCATATGATCTATCACCAAAGAGATCAAATGGTGGTTAGAATATCCTTGTGACATGATTGATGAATTGCAATATGTCCCTTTCAAAGGCCACCTACTATGAATAAAGAAGTGATCTAAAAAAATGACTATGTGGTTATCGCTACTCCTGCAATTCGACCATGTGTATTTGCCTCTTTTAGGGAGGATATCCACTAAGTTCCACTCCAAAATTAGGTCTTCTATTCGCTCTCTTAATGGATCTCAGATTATATTTCCACCTCTTCTCATAGGATTTGATAATTGTGTTTAAATCCCCATCCATGATACAATTATTATGCCAAAAACCCTCTTTGAGAGAGATAAGAGAATCCAAAAATTCTGGATTTTGTAAAAATTATAAAAACAATATGTATTTCAATGGATTCAACCTGATCATGCAATATACTAGAGCAAAATACTGAATCCTTCTATAATTAATTATGTGGAAATTAAACACGATCACACGGTCACACCAAGTAAAAGAAAGAAGAAAATCAATCCACAACAAAAATATTTTCCTGGGGAAATCTTTCTGCTCAAAACCCCTCTATCTCTATTGTATAATGAACCAAGGAATCATGAAACAATACAATGCATTCTTGCTCACAAGAATCTGCTGCACTCCCCTGACTGTCTCACACCGATCCAGACATAATTGGGCCAACACTCAGCCAATTCTAAGACTGTCTTCAGCCTACCTTGCTCACGCAATTCATGAGGAATACAATCCCTATACCTTAGGAATTTCAGCCTTTCTCAACTGTGCTAGTATCATCGGCAATCCTGTTAGCAGGAAGGATCAGTAGGATTGATGCAGTCAGATGTCAGGAAGAAGAAAATCAGTGTGATAGATGTCAGATATTGGAGTGCATATCATAGTTGGCAACAATGCAGAGGGCATAGATTTAGAGTTAGCAACGAAGCAGAGTTTCCAGTAGAAATTGCAGTAGCTAGCAACAGTCAAAGACTCTCATGATAGATGCATCATATTGATTCAGTTTTTGTTTGGCTATTCAGTTTCAGGAGTTGCATGAGAAAACAACATTAGATAAGTATTTCATGTAGAACATTCCAAAGTTACCGGATCGGGATATATTTAATTCCTTTATTGTTGAGAGGGAATGTTGAAATTGGAAACAAGAAACATTGAAAGTGAAACCAGGAATGGAATCCAGAAAACTTCTCCTAGAAATGGTCCCATATGAGGCTTCTGATTTAATTTTCTCTTAATTAAATTGGTTCCCTTAATTAAATTGGAAGAAAATTTGAAATTTCATCTCATAACAGCTTGTATTAGTTAAATAAGTCAAAATTACGGAGTTAGCTTAGGAAATTTGATTTAGAGGTCAAAGAGGAGGAATGTAGAATACTTTCCATGATTTTAGGGGTTCTAGTTACAATTATTTGTGAGTTGTAATTAGTTAACTCAATTAATTGAGTTAAAATTAGTTTAACTAGTTCTAACTGAGAGATTATCTAGTGATAGGTCCAGTGAATTAAATCTGATTTAATTCAAAAGTAGTGAACAATCAGTTACCTGATAATTCACTATAAATAACTATTGCATGTCAGTTCTAAGGAAGACCTAGTAGAGATTGAGGTTAAAGGGAAGATAACTATGAGTTGTATAATTAGAAAATTGTACAGATCATGCATGAGGACATCAGGTTTCCTTGAAGGAATTGCGTAATCAATTATTGGGAATTTCCTTATTAATAGGGCCACAATTCCTCCAATAATGTGTAAGCAAGGCTAGTTAGACAGAGGCTGTGAATTGGTTAAGTATTGGACCAATTTTGCTTATATCAGAGTGAGATAATCAACAAAATGAATAGGTTTCTTAGGAAGGGAAATAACATTGTATTGTTTCATGATATTGAATTTATGAAATATACAAATAGAGGGGTTTTGAGCTATTTATTTCCCTAGACACATCTTGTGTTGTGCAATTGATTGTCTCTTTCTCTTACTTGTTATGTGATTGTGCGATAGTGCTTTTTTTCCACAAATTGTAGAAGGATTTGATATTTTATTTTAGTAAATTAAAGATTAGATTGAATCCCTTGGTTAGATTTTATACACCTTGAACTCCATAACTGTGTAGTTGACTTGCTCAGTCTAGCTTGAATTGTGCATTGCGCAGTCTCAAGGCTTATACCCAACCCTTGACTACTTGAGGTGTGCAATTGCACAATCACTATGATCTAGGTGGATATTGGTGGCCACCTACCTATTCCCATTGGACCCCCAACATTTTTTATTTCAGTTTTCATTTTCCTTAATTGTAGCACAATTTACTATTTTTGGCAGTTTTTCGGGTCTTGAACTTTTGGAGTTGTTTTGAGGCCCTAAACGAGGTTTTTTGGTAAAAATGGGTAAAACTTATTTATTCATTGGTGTTTTCCACTCTAAAGTTGTTTTCCTTGGATATATATTTCTAACAAGGTATTTTTCATGTCAAACAGAGATCGTATGCCAAAGTTACAACCTCTAGAAGTTGATGTACCAATTTACCCAAACGAGGCCCATAGTTTTGGCGCTTCATCTCCTAGGTTTAGGTTTTTGGATGTTTAGGATTTTCCATTGTTTCTCAATAAAAAATAGGCCTTCAAGAATCTATCAAAACCTTACTTCTATTAAATGCAGTTAATCACCAATAATCTATTTAAATCAATTCTCTTACACCTTCATGTAAAATTTCTATCGATCAATTTAAGACATTGGATCTCATATTCATTTTGATTTGACATGAGTCATTCCGCATGCTTGAGAAATTAACTACCAGTTCATCGCATATCAAAACTTATAACTATTTCCATTTGTGATGTTACCCATAAATATCGTGAAATGCGATCTGCGCAAATCGCACATCACAATTTTTATGTGGTAATAAACATTCTTTTAGTTATGTCCTGTGAAATGTGAAACACGCTTTTAAGAAATCACGTCATTGTGCTTTATCGGACTTTGGAGATTTATGTTTGTTTCTTTATTGGTCCATCGGGTCCGTGTAATCACAATTCTTACCAAATTTCTTTACGAGTTTGATCATTTAACAAGGTGCGATGTGATTTGGTTTATAACGGTGATTAGAGCGTTTGTTATAAGATTTTAATATGACTTTGGAAAGGCTTTAGTACATATCGCAACCCGCATGAATTAGTGGATTTTAAGTCATTTAAGCTTGTAAGCTATGTGAATTGCAATGCACACTAAGGAATGAAAGCGGAAAAATCAAATAAACTTTATTTCCTAAAGTTTTTTGACTTAAGCTAAAAAATAAATAAATTACATTTCTAATTATTTTCAAAGGATCCCCATTTAGTAAAAATAAATGGGTGTTGTTGTATAGCACAACACTAGCACAACCCAGAAATAGGTCCATTCAACAATTGTTTCCCCCAAAATAATGCTAGCGTTCCAGATCTGTTGAGATTTAACAAGATGATGAGCTTAGTGAAAAGAGTCGCCTTCACTAAGTGGGCCCACAGGCTAATTTTGGCGCAAAGTCTATTTTTAGACTATGTCTATTTTTATACATGTCGATCATATTCTATGAGTTACAGGATGCTATTTGTGGATGGTTGGTCAAGTTGGAAAAATAGATGGACTTCTATTTTTAGACATATTGGGCGGAGTCTATTTGTAGACTGCCATTCTAAATATAGATATGTCGAATATTATTAGCTCTTAATAATATTTGGACTCTAAACATTATCTTATTCTATTGGAGCACTTTAGTTAAGTGCACAGATGTGGCACAACAACTGATAGAAGAAATTACGCTATTCCTAAGGGTTTACTGGAGCTATTGCATGGAGGACTTCAGTTAGAACTCATGTGATAGATTTTGGTGGAGTTGGAGAAGTAGTTGGTGGAGTTGTATTTAGTTTAACTCAGTTAGACTCAGCTGAGCTAGTTGTATCTAGTCTAATTGATTGATACACTAGTGAGAGTGGTGTGAATTAATTAGTTAATTAATTCACTAAATAATAACTCATTAATCAACTGAAGAATACATCATTTAACTACAATGCATGGAAGTTTCAGTGGAGACCAGCGGAGAGATAGGTGAAAGAGCAAGTGTGACTATCAATTGTGACTATAGTGATGCATTGATTGCATCCAACACTCAATGGAGATGCCAATGAGAATTGCATGAGCAAGGCTGGAGCAATTCAAGTTCATTCAGAGCCATTCTTCAGTAGGGATTGAGCAGTAGAGGAAGGCTAGCAAGTGGCAAAGATTGGTGCATGGATTTGCAGGCTACTGGATCTGCAGCTGGAGAGGCCTTAGCCTCGCAATTTGAGCTGGATTTTTCTTTGATCGCATGCTTGGTTTCAAGTGTGATGGGATCGGTGTGGTTTCTTGACAGTGGTGCATCTTTCCATATGACTGGAGACAAATATTTGTTTAGTGATCTGTAGGAAAAGGATCTTGGAGTGCACATTGAGATGGGCGATGATGGTAGATACAGTGCGACTGGTATCAGGACCATTTCCTTTGAGAGGGAGTCTGGTAAAAATTTCATCTTAAAGGATGTCATGCATGTTCCAGGATTGAAGAAGAATCTGATCTCCGTGGCGATGTTGGAAGACAAGGGTTATGATGTTGTTTTCAGTGAAGGAAAATATTTCCTTTGGCATAAAACAACTGGTCAAACCAGGAGGATAGGGATTCGAGTTAATAATCTTTATCAATTTAAAGTAGATGGCTGTGCAACAATGGTAGGCAAAGTAGAAGGAGTGGTGAGCCGGGATGAGGGCAAGTTATGGCACAGGAGATTGGGCCATCTTCACCATGGTGCTTTGAAAATTTTGCAGCAGATTTCTACCGGGCTTCCCAAAGGTACACTTGCGCAGTTAGATCAGTGCAAGGGATGTACTTTGGGAAAATTTGTGAAGACCACTTTTCATGAGAAGGATAGTCACGCCTCGACGATCCTTGAGAGAATTCACACATACATGCGTGGACCTTTCTTGGCTGCTTCAAAAGCAAAGCACAGGTATTATGTGATATTTGTTGATTAATTTTCTCGTAAGTGCTGGATCTTCTTCATGTAGAAGAAGAGCGAGACATACTCAAAGTTCTGTGAGTTCAAGGCGTTGGTTGAGAAAGAGTCGGGGAAGTAGGTGAAAGCTCTAAGGAGCGATAATGGTGGTGAATACATCTCTGGTGAATTCAAAGACTTTTGTAGAAAAGAAGGAATTAGAAGAGAAATCATAGCGCCTCATAACCCACATCAGAATGGGGTCAAGGAGAGAAAGAACAGAACAATCGTGGGTGCTACACGGGCGATGTTGCATGATTAGGGCCTTCCCATACACTTGTGGGCTGAGGCATGCAACACTGCGATTTATGTGCAAAACCGTTGTCCTCATAGAGTACTTGGCATGAGTACACCTGAAGAGGCGTTTTCTGGTAAGAAGCATGATATTTCTCATTTGAAGATTTTTGGCTCACCTGTGTACATTCATGTGACGAAGGATGCCAGGAAGAAGCTGGAGCTAACCGCAGAGGTTAGGATATTTGTGGGGTACATAGAAAAACCCCATAATTATCGTGTGTATTTTCCAGACAGTTGGATGGTTTTCGTGCAACGGGATATCAAATTTCATGAGGAGAAAGCCATGAAGTTGTCGCTTGAGAGGGAGCTACACTTGCATGCAGAGGAGGAGCTACTTGTTCCTAAATATGAGCCTCAAGATGTGTATCAGCCACAAGAGGAGGTTCATGGAGTGGAAGAAACCACTCATGCAGTGCCAAACATCAAAGGGCGGAAGCGCACTACAAAAGTTGAGCGACTGAATCTTGATGCAGTGCAGAAAGTAGGAGTTCCTACATCACAGCACAGACAGAGATAGTTACCTGACCGATTTACTGGATACATGGCTATGATGAGCAAGTGTATCATGATGGAACCATCCTCTTTCGAGGAAGATGTGGAGGATCTCGCATGGGTAGATGCCATGGTGGAAGAGTATGATTCAATTGTCAGAAACAGTGCATGGGAGATTGTCCCAAGGCTGGAAGGGAAATCAGTGGTAGGTTCGAGATGGATCTACAAAGTGAAGCAAGTTGCTGATGGGTGCGTTGAGAAGTATATGGCAAGATTTGTTGCCCGGGGCTTTTCATAGATTGAGGGGATTGAATATGAAGAAACCTTTGCACCTGTCGCAAGGTATTCTTCCATACGGACCATCCTTGCTCTCTCAGTGCAGATGGGTTGGCACATTCATCAGATGGATGTGAAGACTACGTTCCTCAACAGAATCATTAAGGAGGAGGTGTACATTGAGCAGCCTAAAGGATTTGAAATCTTTAGCAGTGAGTCACATGTGTGCAGGATCAAAAGAGCACTGTATGGGCTGAAACAAGCACCTCGTGCTTGGTACACACGGATAGACAATTATTTCACCGGACTTGGTTTCGCCAAGAGTGAGGCGGATCCAAACCTATACCAGATTGTGGTAGAGGGTAAGATTTTGATCATTGTACTTTATGTAGATGATTTAATACTAACAGGTGATGAACTGTTGATACACTCATGCAAGGCAGATCTTGCAAAGGAGTTCGAGATGAAGGACTTGGGCCTCCTTCATTATTTCCTGGGATTGGAAATTTGGCAGCGGAAAGGTGAACTGTTTTTGTCTCAAGGAAAGTATGCTCGGGAGATACTAGAGAAGTTTCACATGCAAGGCTGCAAGCCTATCGACACTTCTCTTCCTGGTGGTTGGAGGAAAGAGGATTCTACTTCGGCAAAGGTAGTGGATGCCACTGTTTATCGACAGTTGGTTGGTTCGCTCATGTATTTAGTCAATGCACAACAGACATATGCTATGCTGTGAACCAACTTTCACAAGCGATGGTTAAGCCTACCAAGCTCTTTTGGAAGGCAGGCAAGCATGTCCTGAGGTATCTCAGGGGCACATCTGGGTATGGATTGTGGTATAGACAGTCGGATGAGGTGAAGCTGCATGGCTTCATGGATGCAGATTGGGTAGGAAGCCCAATGGACATAAAGAGCACATCTGGAGGGATTTCAGTATAGGATCTACAACAGTTTCTTGGTACAGCAAGAAACAAAGATCCGTGGCACTCAGTTCAGCGGAGGCTGAGTAAATGGAAGCAAGTTTGGCTACATGCGAGGCTATATGGATGAGGAAGATCCTGGTCGGTTTGTTCGGTTCTCATTTAGATCCCATGGTGATATATTGTGATAATCAGAGTTGCATTAAACTCTCGGTTAATCCAGTATTTCATGATAGATCTAAACATATTGACATCTGGTACCATCATATCAGATATTGTGTGCAGCAGAAGATCCTATTGCTTTCTTACATTCCTACTGAGGATCAGGATGCAGATATTCTGACGAAGGCGCTCACCAGGATAAAATTCGAATACCATAGAGATAGGATCAGGGTGGCAGATAATCCCTATCTTGTTGAGAGGGAGTTTTGAGATTCAACAAGATGATGAGCTTAGTGAAAAGAGTCGCCTTCACTAAGTGGGCTCGTAGGCTATTTTTGGCTCAAAGTCTATTTTTAGACATGTCGATCATATTCTATGAGTTGCAGGATGCTATTTGTGGATGGTTGGTCAAGTTGGAAAAATAGATGGACTTCTATTTTTAGACATATTGGGTGGAGTCTATTTTTAGACTGCCAGTCTAAATATAGATATGTCGAATATTATTAGCTCTTAATAATATTTGGACTCTAAACATTATCTTATTCTCTTGGAGCACTTTAGTTAAGTGCACAGATGTGGCACAACAGCTGACAGAAGGAATTACACTATTCCTGAGGGTTTACTGGAGCTATTGCATGGAGGACTTTAGTTAGAACTCATGTGACAGAGTTTGGTGGAGTTGTATTTAGTTTAACTCAGTTAGACTCAGTTGAGCTAGTTGTATCTAGTCTAACTGATTGATACACTAGTGAGAGTGGAGTGAATTAATTAGTTAACTAATTCACTAAATAATAACTCATTAATCAACTGAAGAATACATCAGTTAACTACAGTGCATGGCAGTTTCAGTGGAGACCAGTGGAGAGATAGGTGAAAGAGCAAGTGTGACTATCAGTTGTGACTACAGTGATGCATTGATTGCATCCAACACTCAGTGGAGATGCCTATGAGGATTGTGTGAGCAAGGCTGGAGCAATTCGAGTTCATTCAAAGCCATTCTTCAGCAGGGATTTTGTAGTAGAGGCAGGCTAGTAGGTGGCAAAGATTGGTGCATGGATTTGCAAGATCGGGCCTGATTAGTGTGTAGCGATTGTATTGTACTGAGAGCTTGATATGATCAGCTTTGTATGAGGATTGTTACATGATCTCTATGACATATATTATATACAGATAGTTGGGGTTTTCAGCTTCAGGCTTTCCCGTTAAACAAATGTGTTAATGTGTGTGAATTTTTATTGTTTCATGTGTGCATTGCAATCTTGATTTAATTTCCGCAAATGATTAATGGTGGAATAGATTCTGTATTTTGCATGAAGTTAAAATAGTGTGAGATCAGGAGAATCTTGGACATATAACACATAAGTTATATAATTTCTACAAGATCATCTCCGCCTAGCCTATTATTTTGTAACAGTTAGATTTTATTGTTCAATATTATGCTAATAATACATTGTCGGTTGAGACAGCGTTTATGTAAATATTTTTGTAAAATTATTATAAATACTTCGCTGTTCGAAATATTATGGGTTGATTACTGAATATTTTTTTCTGTTAAGCATTATAATTTCCATTTTCTCTGGAGCATCAATAATACAAGGACTTTTCACAGGATTCATGTGGTCTATTTACTCGTGATGTTTTCTTTTGTAACTGTGTTATTTCGTTGTTTTTTCCTTTCTCTATAAATCTGAAAATCTTAATTGTATAATGGAAAATATGATGAATATGATATGTTAATTAGAACACATTATTCTGGTTGTTTGCAATTTACATGTTTTCCACTAAAGCCATATTGAAGAATACTTAATTGCTTTTAAATCTCTACTGAATTCCACATTTCTTCCATTTTCATAATTCACTTAAAATCTTAGAAGATCCAGTTATGCAACCTAGCTTTCCCTGTGAGACTCCTTCAAACATTGATGTGGAACCAGTTAAATAATTTGACTCCATAACCCAATGGGAATATAACCAGTTGTTCAACCAAATAATTAAAATCAAACAAACAATCAAGTATAGTTATAAATAGCCTAAAATTCATTAAAAACAAAGTTAAATTTTACAGAGAGATCCCTCTCTGAAGTTGGCAGGGCTAGATCCCAGCTTCCAAAGTGGTTTTGATGTTGTCCTTTGTGTTTATTCTCGCAATCTCGTAAATTACATAATGATAACAGGAACAAAAGAATATTTCACGCACTTCTATATAGATATATTTCTCTACCCATTGTTCGTTAGATAACTTAGTGCTTCTATTCTCTTGGAGTGAAAATTCAAGGATATTTCTTTCCAACCAATCTTGCAATTCATTTTTTGAAGGATGCCATAACATCAAATCTCCCTAAAAATGATCCCGATAGCGGAACCATTTGTTGGCTTGAGGGGTCCCGACTCAGGTTCAAAATTTATGGACAAAGCAACAAACGCTCCAATCACTGGCCCTTTCGGCAATGACCTACTTGCGCAGATCAAAGTATCACCCGAAGCAGTATGGGGGGTGTTGGAACAAGGTTTCCACACCCCGAGGGAGAAAATAATGAAGTGGTCCTAATAAATCAACTACAGACTTATGTCAATCATAAATAGATGTGCGCAACGGAATAAGGAAGAATCCGAATAATGTGTGCAACCCTTAACATAATAAGGCAGGGTCACATATTACTTCAGTGTAGATAAGCATAATAGAACTAGATCCAGATCTAAACAATGCAATTACTTAAGAATATTTATCGATCATTAATAAGCATGCATAACCATAACTGGTATCTTAGCACAATAGTCAATAAGCAATGCAGAAACAGTGTGAGCTCAACATAAAAGAAAAAGTAATTAACTCATATCATTGACACAGTAGTTTGCCAAAATTTTCCCTTTGCATCAATTAAGGTCCTTTTCATACATATCAAAATTTCCCTTACATAAACCCTTCTGCGCACATAGCCAGCGGAGTCCGCACGCATCCAAGACTAGGTCTCCGCGCACACAACCAACAGGAGCCTTTCAACCCAACCCAGAAAAAACCCCTACATCATATTACAGATGCATAAACTTATAACCAAAACATTACATTAATGCAACTTCCTTAGATTTGATCTATCTATTTATATTCCTCTTCCACGCAAATACTATGGTCTCAAACCATGGTTTTAGTCCCACAGTTTACCCTTACACCCATTTACATCAAAATTAGGGACTTTGACTCACCCCAAAGACCCTTGACTCACTCGTGTAGCGCGCATATACCAGACATCAAAAATGACATCAAAAAGTGTGCCTCATGGGACCCCGCTCCAACAACAAGCTTCTTTCGTCAAACCTGTGCAAACCAAAACAGAAAATACGATCCACGAAAAAGAGTGCAAGAAGAAAATATCATGAACGAATGTGTGAGAATGAGCTTTAGTTCGCTTCTATTTATAGCTTTTGTGAGGGACCGCTTGGGGACTTGAATAAATCCACAAGTGATGAGACCGACCCATTCCATTTCATTAATAAATAAAATAATTCATAATTTAATTTCTACTTAAGCAATTGTGGTGATCTATAGGTCGATTATGGTCCTCTCGAAAAGAGGAATCTAATGAAATTATACTCTTGACCAACTGATTTTTCCAAATTTGAATTTGACCCTAGTTTTAAAAATTAAACATTCCCTCTCAACTAGGAAGAATTCCACTTGGTAACCTTTTTTTGTAGATCTTTACATCATGGTGTTGTTACTGCTCAACTCCATATACTAAAAAATTTCTCGAATATAGAAGAAAAAGAACCTTGGATCAATAGCTTCCACCCGTACTGAGCAACATGATAATTCATCATACAGGGGAGCACATCTCCAACCCTGTAATCTCATCAGGGATCTCATTCTCAACCAGAAATCACAAAAGGGGAGAATATATCAACCCAATCATGTTTCCTATTGATGTTCCCATCAATGACTCTAAACAGTCATGTGGTAGAACACCTACATCATAGTCGACTTGGGTTGTACACCCCATGTACACTCTCAACTCGTTGGACAAATGAGGAGTGGTATTCCCAACAAGCCTTGCTTGAGGGTATGATGCCAACTGGGGTATACTCTACATAGGCTAGATAGGGGAGAAAAATCTCCAACCCTATGAAGATAGGGGATCATAATCTCAACCCTAGGTAATAGACAAGGAATTATCCTATTTTCCAGAGATCCCTCAACCCCAAAATTATTCTATCTCAATTCCTCACCCCAAGAGCCCAGGAAGTGTAGGAAGATTTTGTTTAGTGTCCTCAATCAGTGTTTCCTATTATCCAAAGGGGCTACATCCATCAGTCCAATTTATTCTCTGAAAACCAAGAACTTTCCTTTCGGCAGCGCCTTGGTGAAAATATATGTTATCTGCTCATTAGTCGATATGTGGTGGAGTCTAACATCTCCTCTCTACACCATCTCAAGAATAAAGTGGTATTGAATCTCTATGTGCTTGGACTTGTCATGAAACATGAGATTCTATGCTAAATGGATCCTGCTCTTGTTGTCATAGTATATCATTGTGGCATCTAAGACCTGACCAAATAGCTCACCAAAGAGATTCCTTAACAACACGGCTTCGCAACTAGTCATGCTAGCAACAATGTATTCCGCTTCTGAGGTGCTCAATGATACCAAAATTTGTTTTATTATCATCCAGCATATCATGGTAGAACTAAGGCTGAAAAAAATATCATATGTACTCTTTCTGTCAGTAACATTTCCTGCCTAGTCAACATCATTGTATCCATAAAGTTGAATAAATCCAACAAAATATCTCAGACCAAGTGTGATCGATCCATGTAAGTATATCAATACATGTTTGGTTGAAAGCCAATGCACATGAAGGGGTGTTACACAGTATTTTGTCACTGTCCTTGCAATCCCCATCTTGCACATTGGAGGACCAATACCGTGACTTCTGTGTATTGGCATACCTTGCCAAAAGGACCACAAGGACCATAGGGTTTTCCTTGTTGGGTTGAAGGCTGTCCCTCTAAGGGTTTTCCTTGCAGACCGTAAGGTTTTCCCTGTGGACCAGAGGGTTGACCCTATGGGATCGAAGGTTGTCCCTGTAAGGATTGTCCTTGTGGGCCTGAGGGTTGTCCTGGCTGATAAACAATTTGGATAGGATCAATCGAAGGCAAATATACGAGATTATCATTAACGTCAAAATGATGTCGTGGATTACCAGAATTTTGCAACTGTTGAGAACCCTGAGGGGCAAATTTTTTCTGTTGAAGACCCTGAGAGGCATAGTACTATTGCTGAATAGCCAATAGATACTCATCGAATGTATAAACGCTAGCAATGGAGGTAGAAACCATAGGTGCACTACTAACAAGTTGAGATCCTACAATGTGAGGTTGTGATCCACTCATGCCAGACCTAACAGGTAGTGTGGGATTAATAAAAATGGACCTACAAACATCAGTATATCTTGATGATGATGGAGTCGTACTAACAACCGGAGCAGACGAAGCCACACAGACAGTGGGTCAGATAGGAATAGAGTTGACAATCATTGACGTCATAGGTGTCGAGGGTGATGCCTCTGAAACCGAGATGGTTGAACTTCCTGAAGGA
Organism: Pinus albicaulis; assembly: GCA_034641835.2. Lineage (NCBI taxonomy): Eukaryota > Viridiplantae > Streptophyta > Pinopsida > Pinales > Pinaceae > Pinus > Pinus albicaulis. Next base: position 1,369,046,396 of record CM076574.1, read on the forward strand.
GCCGATGTATCAGACCATATCGGGTTCTGATACAATGATTGAACACCAGAAATGTTCTGACCTGAATTATGATAACCACATGGGAGAGATACCGGTTGAGAGGAAGGTTGATCTAAGATGTAAGGAAAGATCTCTGGAGGGAGCTGATAATCTCCTATAGAAACATAAAGCTCTTCACTACTAACAGGACTCGAAGAATCCATGTCAGATGAATCCAGCTGATCGTGAAAAAGACGACGAACAATGCTGAGTAAGGCAATAGCTAGTAGAGGTGGTTCTGAAGTAAGAGGAGGGAAGTTTTGAGCATTCCCAAAACCAGACCAAGCATCTTGAGGTTTCCAATTGATATCAAATGGCTCTTCAAGAGGAGACTAAGTAGCGAGAGGTAAGATACTCGGAAGAAGAGACTACAAAAAATCGACAGACCTAGTGGGTTGAGATGCTTCTGAAGAAAATTTAGGAGAAGGATCACCACTAGGGGGTAATTAAGAGGACAATGAAATTGGTGGTTTCGCCATTGTGACAATGTTTCAAAATAAGAGAGAATCTAGATAACCAACTCGAGGCTCCAAGGTCAGACACTAAGGAAGTAATAAAAAACAAGCTAATAAAATATCTTTAACGGGAATGTGATCGTGGGCAATTAATTTTATGACATTGAAAAAAAACTCCGATGTTTCATGTTGTAAGAGTAAAGAAACAGAAAAAATATGACTCTGGTCACTTTTAGGTTGAAACAAGCATGAAAGGACAAGTGCTCGAGGATATTTTCACTTTTACAGAGTCACGAAATTAAAAGACAAAAATGACTACTCAGGAAATCTAAGAAAGAGGGTGTACCAAATTTCCATGAACTACAATATACAACTTGGTGATCAAATGAAAGAGAAATGACCAAGGAATTGACGTACGTGCAGGAAGTCTCCCCGAATGCTGTTTTCAGTGTATCACGGTTACAGGGCGGCAGACTTGGCTTCCTATGGATAAAGAATTGCAACCTATGAGGGTCTGTAGTTTTCCAATTACGTTAGAAGGGAAAATAGTTAATGTTGAGGTTGAAGTAGTTGATGCCAATCTCAATTAAAATCTTCTCCTCGGTCGCAGTTGGACTCACGCCATGCTGTGCGTTCCGTCCACTCTCTTTTGTGTTCTCCATTTCTGCACAAAGGAAAGATCACCACTATCGATCAGTTGTCTTTTTTCACTTATTTCTTCTACCGAGAGAAAAGTTCCATACATCAATCAAATTCCTACGCCTTATGAGAGTGTAGGGCCGGGTATTTTCAAAGATCCTACCCTCATGGGTATTTTCCTCTTCCTCCACCCAAAACTATTCAGGTTAACATGATCTCCAGGTCTTATGATCCATGGATCATTCATTCACCCGAGCAGATTGATTCATTTGGAGATTTTATGCCATTAATTCTGATCAATATTGATTATTTTGAACTTATTTCGGCTTTGGATTCTTCGCCCTTTGATCATGCTCCTTTGAGTATGTCTCTTGACACTTATTCTCAATCCCCTTGGCTCGGCGATCCAGATTCGCTCGATCCCTTAAGTGAGATATTTCCCTTCGATGAGGCCATCGTGGAAACTATGTCTCTTGAGGATCCTCCTTGGGAAAATAGTCATCATCATTCCTCATTCATGCCTGGCCTTGGGGCCATGTCTACGTGTCTTAAGAAATTTGCTTCTAAATTTCCTTCTCCTCTGCTTCAAACTCCCATCTTGACACATGAATTCTTTGTAGAGGGTAAATTGGGCAACATCACACAGATGATGCCTATCTACATCTTTTTCACACTGGGGATTATTGAGAAAATCCATATTGGGGTGACCTATTCTCCCGATGAGATCAAGGTCTACACTAGTCTCTTCCGTGAGTTTCACGATGTTTTCATGCGGTCTTATGAAGAAATTCCTGGCACCAACCCGAGTATAGTAGTGCATGAAATTCCTACCTATCTTGGCGTGAAGCCTATTCACCAGCGTCTTCGTCCTGTGCACCCTCGAAAGGTGGCTGCTATTAAGGGTGAAGTTGAAAAACTTCTTCGAGCTGGTTTTATCTATCTGATTCCTTTGACAGAATGGGTTTCCAATATTGTTCCTGTGGATAAGGATTAGGGTATTATTAATGTTTTTTTTTATTACCGTGATATCAACCATGCTTTCCGTATGGATAATTATCCCACTCCTTTTATTGACAAAATCATTAATGAATGTGCTGGGAGTGAGATCTTTTCCCTTATGGATGGTTTTTCTGGGTACAACCAGATTAATATTCTTCCAGCCGATCAACATAAGATCACCTTTATCTATCCTTGGGGTTCTTTTTCCTATAAAAATCTCCCTTTCGGTCTCAAAAGTGTCGGGGCCACATTTCAACGAGCAATTTTCTATGCTTTCCACAATATCAAGTGCATTGTTTAGCCTTATCTAGATGACCTTCCGGCTCATTCAACTAAGCGTAAAGACCACCCTGATCATCTCTATCAAATATTTCTTCGCTATCGACGCTATAACATCCAGCTCAATCCGCATAAGTGCGTCTTCTGCATTGAATCTAGTAGGCTCTTAGGATTTATTGTCTCTAAAGGCGGGATGCGTCTCGATATACTCAAAGTTGAAGCTATTGTTAATCTCCCCTCTCCTTCCTCCTTACATCAGTTGCAGAGTGTAGGGGAAAGATAACGTCTTGCACCGTTTCAGCCCGAACTATGCAGAAGTGGCCAAAGGATTTACGCGATTACTTAAGCAAGGCATCTTGTTCCTTTGGGATGAGATCACCCAAAAATATTTCAATACACTGAAGACATTGTTGGTAAATGCTCCTCTTTTGTGTCCTCCCAATTATCATAGCGATTATTCCCTCTATTTATTTGTCGCATTTAGCAGTATTGCTATGGTTCTGGTGCAAGATGATGATGATGGTGACGAGCATGTAATTTATTATCTGTCTCATAATCTTCTCGAAAATGAAACTCGCTACGCACATGTTGAGAAGTTGGTGTTGGATGTTGTCCAAGTTGTTCAATTTTTTTGTCACTACATTCTGTTGCGCATAGTGACTGTGATTTCTGATTGCAACCCTATGACTTACATATTGACTCGTCAATTGCTGGGGGGAAAATCCTCGAAGTGGATTGTTATCCTCCAAGAGTTCGATTTGGAGTTCACTACCTCCATGTCAAAGAAGTCATTGGTCTTCGTTGATTTGATCTGATCTCTCCCTTATGATTCTACTCCATCTTTTCACGAGGAACACATTCTGGACGACATGATTTTTCTTATTAGCACCCTTGATCCTTGGTATGGTGATATCATCGTATATCTTCAAACTTCCACCTTCCAATATTAGTTGATGAAGGATGCTCTTCGACACATCCGCCATCATTCGAAACCTTATCGCATAGTCGAAGATACTCTTTACCACATCAGAGCTAATTCTGTTCTCCACCAGTGTTTGAATCTCAAGGAGGTTGAAAAGGTCCTGAATGAATGTCAAAGTTGCACCTGTGGCAGTCACATGTTTGGATATGATACTGCATAGAAGATTCTTCGTGCTGGGTATTTCTGGCCCACCATCTTTAAAGACTGCATTGTTGTTGTCCTTAAGTGCCACAATTTCCAGATTTATCAACGCAAGATGCGCGTGCCACCCTCACATTTTCATCATGTCATTACTGTTGGTCCCTTTGCGAAGGGGGCATCGATTGTATGACGTGTAACCCTCACTCGGTCGGGGGGCATGATTATATTATTGTCGCCGCTGACTACTTCATGAAATGGGCCGAAGCAATGCCTACACTTACAGCTAATGGTAAGACAGCCGCACAATTTATATTAAATCATGTCATTAGTAGGTTTGGTGTCCCTCAAGCCAATGTTACCATTCATGGTTCTCATTTTCGTCATTACATGGTGGCTAAGTTTACTTCTAAGTTGGGTATGCATCACGACAGCTCAATGTTGCACAATCCTCAGGTTAATGGCCAGGTTGAAGCTGTGAACAAAGTTCTCGTCACTATGCTTCAACGTATGATTGGGATGTGCAAGTAAAAATGACATCTCATGTTGTTTTCAGTTCTCTGGACTTACCGAAAATCAGTGAAGGATGCGACTGGATTCACTCCATTCCAGCTTGTCTATTGTCTAGAACCTACCCTTTCGATTGAATGTGAAATCCCTTCTTTCAATATAGTTGTTGAATTGTTGTCAAATACTTCACCGGAAGAAGAACGTCTTCTATATTTAGAGAGGCTCGATGAAACTCGCTGCTTTGCTGCTCTTATCATAGAAGCACAAAAAAAGCGGGTCAAATCTCATTTTGACCAGTCGGTTTCCCCTCATTCCTTTATAGAAGGAGACCTCGTCCTCCTGTATGACCAAGCTCATGATAAACTGGGGGAAGGAAAATACCAACCCATGTGGCATGGGCCCTACATGGTTAAGCGTGTTTTGCAGAATGGGGCTTATGAGCTTATTGATTATGAAGGTTATCCTCTAGATCAACCTAGAAATGGGTTGTATCAAAAAATATTGTGCATGAGTTTCTCATGCATGTCTCTTTTGTACATAGGTGTCTTTTCATTTTTCTACATTTTTGGCTTGGTGTGCTTGATGAGTGTTTTCCTGCTTATTGGGTCATTGCTTATTGTGCAGATGTCTATTACTCCTTATGTCGGTTTCGTGGATGGTGCCTCCTGTAGTACTTGGAATCTGTCTTCCACAGCCTGGGTGATTTATAATCTTTCTGGTGAGTTGATAGACCTACAAGGTATTTGTTTAGGATGAACTAAAAACAATGTCGTTGAATATAGTACTGTCATTGAACTCTTAACTGAGGCCATTTCTCTTGATATTCGTGCATTTATTTTTAACCTAGATTCTCAGCTTGTTGTTCTTCAGCTTAATGGGCATTATTCTGTTAGACATCCTCAAATCTTAAGGTTTTATTTGCATGTTCGTTTCTGGAAAGACATTTTGATTACATCACATATCATCATATTCCTAGAAAAATGAATACATTAACTGATACAGTAGCTAATATTGTATTAGATAGACATTTGTGTAATTTGTAAAACATCATCATCACATGATAAGATTCATAACAGGAAAATAAATGTATATATATATATCGAGTGTTTGCATCCACATGCATCATAAGTTCAAAAAAATATGTGTGTTTTGGTTACATCCTGAGACATTATGTCTCTCAAAACATATGCAAAAATAAAAGCCCAGGTGTCTAGTCGGCGTGATGCTCATGATAGAACGTCACCGCCCATACGAGCTGCCTAAATAAGCGGTGAACACGGTTCGAAACCCTAGCAGTGTGTCTCTGGTACATGCGAGGAACATCATCAAATCTCGCATAGTTAGGGATCCCACAGGAGATTCTCTCCAAGTTTCGTATGATTTCCTCCTCCTCGCCTCCCTCACCATGAGGGGCCACATCAAAATCACGAGGAATCCGCCATGCTATTAGAGACATTCCTGCAGGTCTTTTTTGGCCGACGTCTATAAATACATGTGTTAACATCAGAATATACATAATAATAATAAAAAAAATTAAATACTCATCAAAATAAAAAATGAGTCTTACCCAATGCTTCATCCCAATCCTCTCTTCCTAGGAGTGGGAGATACACATCACCTGTAAAGTTTGTGCTAGAATAGGGCCAATCCTCCACAACAATCAACTGTCGGCGGAGCCACTCGAAGAACTCTGGTCTCCAGGACAGTTTTTGACCGCCTCCTGATCTTGGCATTAAAGCCGATCATCGGACCATCCAAGGTTCTTGGACTGGTGGTGTAGGAAGTATCACTTCATGACATTGGAATATTGGTAATCATTCCAGGATAAATGGTACCAGGATTGACCCATATCCAAACTGTTTCAGCTTACCATTCTTGCATTTTGTCAACTTACGTTTCATGTTGATCGTTATTGCCTTTGCCCATTTGTAGAGAGTGGGAGCCATGCAATCTACTGCGAGAAGTAGTTGTGTTTTTGTGGCTTCAGGTGGAGCCTGAACCCTCGCAGGTCATGTAATGGTGTGCAACACTACTTTCAGTGCCAGATCTAGGATGGTTTGGATATCCACCTTCCCGCTCTTGGATCCTTTCCTCGCCCCTCGGCACACTCTGTGTTAGGTCCCTATATTACTAGTATAGTCCCTTATTGTTGTTATTGTAACCCTCTTATTGTTATTATTGTACCCCTGTAACCCCCATATTGTTATTATTGTGCCCTTAAATTATTATTGTTAGGTCGGCTAGGATTACATTGTGGCCCCACTAGGATTACATTATGGCCCCATGGACTCCTATATATAGAAAGGAGGTTTTGTCATTTGTATCATCCAAGAATTTTTCATTCATGTAATGTATTGGAGGTTTCCCCCTCAAAGTGGCTTATTTCTAAGGCGTTGATATCTCTTTTCTTCTATTTTTGGAGCTGGTTCCACAACATTTGGTATCAAAGCTTTGGATTCTAGGGTTTTGCTGCTCCAAACAAGTCATCATGAAATTTTTTCTATAACGTTTATTCTACGAACATTCAGAAGCTGAAAATTTTAGAGTGCAAAGCCGAAATCCTGAGGAAAATCATCGCAAAATTTCAGAGCTTGGTTCACAATATTGTCGGAGATATGATCTGTGGAAGTTAGGTCTTTTTGAAGGCTCCTCAATTTAATCTAAACAGGTCATCATGGAATTTTTGCTATAAAATTTTTTCTACGAAGGTTCAGAATCTGAAATTTTTAGGACACGAAGCTGAAATCCTGAGGAAACTGATCAAAAAATTTCAGAGCTTGGTTTGCAATATTTTCGAAGATGTGATCTGTGGAGGGTAGTGCTTTTTCAGGCTCCTGAATTTCATCTCAAAGAGGTGATCGTGGGAAAATCTTCATAACTCTCTCTCTGAGCATCAGATTGGAGTGCCATAAAAAGTGGTCGCAAGTGCATGGACTGCAGTTTCTTTGATATCAATTTCAGAGCTAAAAGATGAAACAGTGACACGTGGCAGGTCATACAATTTCTCTCTACTAAACCAATCCATAATTAGGTCATTGTGGGAGATTGGACATCACTTTTCCTTGGAGAATCCAAATCAAGTCAGACCTATAGAATTTGAAAGATAATTTAGAAGGCTACTTCAGTGCTGAATTTCAGATATTGAAGAGCCGCAATCACAGAGATAATCCAATTTCAATATTGAGCTCCTCAAAAGCAAGAAAAAGGTGTGTATTTTTTTTCCGAATTGCATAAGTCTTGTTTGAAAAATCAATTTGAATTGATTCCAAGGGCAAATTGTAGAATAGATATCGGTATTGGGTTCTAAAAAATGCCCCGTAAAAATAATTCAACACCCATTAAGCCTTCAGAAGGCTCTACTATGACTCATGAAGATGAAGAATTGCAACATGATCTATCAAAATTACAAGAGCAAGTGCACCAAATTTCACTCTCGCAAAGAGCAAAAAAAAATGAAATGGAAGTTTTGAAGAAAGGCGTGGAAGTGAAGATGGATGGTTTGAAGAATAATATGGATGGTTTGAAGAAAGGTGTGGAATCTAAGATAGATGACATGGAAGCTGGCATGGAATTTAAGATGGATGACATGGAAGCTAATATTGATGAAAAAATGAAAGGCAACATGGAAAACATGAAGAATGATCTAAAAGAAGACATGGAAGTTTTGACAAAGTTGATACAAGAAATGTTTCCTAATGGTGAAAAGATAGTAGAGGAAACTCATGATGAGAACAAAATAAATGTTAATCGTGACTTCATAAACTCTAATTTTGGTGGGAAGAACCACCATATTCCAAAAATGGATATGAGGAAGTTTGATGGAAAGGATCCTGTAACATGGATACTACAGATGGAGCAATATTTTGATCTCCATAATGTACAAAACACACAAAAGGTACACATTGCAACTTTACATTTAGAACAAAATACATTTGTATGGTATCAATGGTTTTGCTCCCGTAAAAAAATTGTCACTTGGTCAATTTTTATGGAGGAAATGATAGCACATTATGAGGATACAAAGAGCAACACCTTCTTTAGCCAATTGATAAATCTCAAACAAAAGGGTTTAGTGGGGGAGCACATTTAGGACTTCTAAAAATTGAATAGAAGGGTAACTGATATTCTAGAGGAACACATGATTGATCTCTTCATAGGTACATTAAAGGATAACATCCAACATGAAGTTCACGTTTTGGAACTTGATTCATTGGAGAAGGCATTTAGGTTGGCAAGAAAATTTGAATGTAAAATTATGGCGACAAGGAAGCCTACCACTAACTTCCATAAAGAAGGAAGTGTTGCTACTCCTAGATTTCCACAACCTACAAGGTTGACACCACAAAAATTGGAAGAAAAAAGAGCAAAAGGGCTTTGCTACAGTTGTGATAGCAAATACACTAAAGGTCATAAGTGTGCCAAGAAGAAATTATTTTACATAGATTGTGAAGAGGAAGAAGAAAATGAACAAGAAGAGGATATACACCAGGAATCAACCCTAGAAGAGGAAGAAATGAGTCCGACCATATCGTGTGATGCATTGGCAGGAATTAACACTCCTCAAACTCTCAATATAGAAGGACATATCAAGAAGAAAAAGGTAATAGTGTTGATTGATTCAGGTATCACCCATAATTTTATTCATTGTAAGGTAGCCAAGGAATTGAATTGTTTCCTATACCCAGCACCAGAATGTCAAGTGATGGTTGCAAATGGAGGAACTATAAATTACTTTGGAAAATGCCATAATATCAAGCTAACCATGGGGGAATATGTATTGAATAGTCCAATGCTTTCCATTCCTATGGGAGGTGCTGATGTTGTACTAGGAGTACAATGGTTACAATCTTTGGAGACGGTAGCTTTTAATTTTCAAGAACTTTTCTTGAAATTTTTTTCAGAAGGAAAGGAAGTCGAATTACGGGGTATTGCAGGGAAGCCAGGAAATATAATAAGCTCTAATGTCATGACAAAGCTTCTAAAGAAAGAACAACGAGGCATAATTTCACAATTATGCTCACTAGAAGTTCCAACATCAAAATCATCTATTTCTGCAGATCTCCAACAAGTCTTGTACAATCATTCCAAGGTGTTTGAAACTCCCAAATGAATCCCACCTATTCGTGATCATGATCATGCTATTCATTTGATTCCAGGAAGTGTTCCTCCAAACATCAGGCCTTATAGATATCCTTATGTCCAAAAGAGCGAAATTGAACGTATGATTGCAGAAATGTTAGAGGCGGGTATAATTCAACCTAGTCAAAGTTCTTTCTGTGCTCCTGTAGTATTGGTACACAAGAAGGATGGATCATGGCGCATGTGTCCGGATTATAGGGAGCTCAATAAGCTCACCATTAAACATAAATTTCCCATTCCTGTGATTGATGAATTATTGGATGAATTACATGGAGCAATTTATTTTACCAAGTTGGATCTTTGTTTAGGATATCATCAAATTAGAATGAAGACTAAAAATATTCCAAAAACAACATTTCGAACTCATGAGGGTCATTATGAATTTTTGGTCATGCCTTTTGGCCTTACCAATGCACCTTCTACATTTAAAGGGTTGATGAATTTCATTTTCAAACCCTTCCTTAGAAAATTTTTGCTAGTATTTTTTGATGATATACTAATCTACAGCAGGTCTTGGAAGGGTCATGTTCAACATGTTGACAGGGTGCTCAAACTATTGCAGGAGAAACAATTATATGCAAAAACATCCAAATGTTTCTTTGGAGTACAAGAGGTGGAATATCTGGGTCATATTGTATCTCATGAGGGTGTTAAGGTAGACCCTAAAAAAATTAAAGCCATTAAGGAATGGAAAGTCCCCACAACCATAAAGAAGTTGTGAGGATTTCTTGGGTTAACAGGGTATTATCGCAAGTTTGTTAAGAATTATGGGAGAATAGCAGCACCTCTAACAACATTATTGAAGAAAGATGCATTTTCATGGACTCCTGAAGCAACTAAGGCCTTTGAACATCTTAAAGAGGCAATGTACCTAGCACCGGTCTTAGCTACGCCAGACTTCACAAAAACCTTTATTGTGGAATGTGATGCCTCAGGAAATGGAATTGGTGTTGTTTTAATGCAAGAAGGAAGACCCATTGCTTTTTAAAGTTGTCCAATCAAAGGAAAGTATTTACAAAAACCTATTTATGAGAAGGAAATGTTAGCAATACTGCATGCACTAAATAAATGGAAAACTTACCTAATGGGAAGACACTTCAAGGTAAAAACTGATCATGATAGTCTTAAAAACTTTTTGAAACAAAGACTATCTTCAGAAGAGCAACAAAAATGGGTCACAAAGATGTTGGATTATGATTTTGAAATAATCTACAAAAAAGGGAAGCTTAATGTTGTTGAAGATGCACTCTCAAGAAAGAATGAAGAGGTGGAAGCATTGCTTTGTGCCATTTCTATTATCCAACCAGATTGGATAACCAAAGTAAGAGATGAATGGAAGAAGGAAAAATAAGTATGGACACTCATTCAAAAGTTGCAGCAAGATCCTAGTACATCTGATACATTTAGTTGGAAAAATTATTCTTTATGGTACAAAGATCGCTTATATATTTGTAAGAATTCCCAACTAAAACAAAAGATTCTTTTGGAATTGCACACTTCTCCTTTAGGAGGACACTCAGGATTTTTAAAAACTTACCATAGGGTGAAGAAATATTTTTTTTTGGGATGGCCTTAAATCTGATATTCAAAAGTTTGTGGCAGAATGTTTGGTTTTCCATCAGAATAAAGTTGAGATAATTAAGACCCCAGTACTTCTACAATCTTATCCATTCCAAGTCAATGTTGGGAGGATATTTCAATGGATTTTATCACAGGTTTACCAAAGTCCGAAGGAAAGAGTGTCATCATGGTGGTAGTTGATAGACTTACCAAGTACGCACACTTTTGTGCATTATCTCATCCATTTAAAGCAAGTACAGTTGCTACTACATTTATGGACACAATTCAAAAGCTACATGGAAGCCCAAGGGTTATTGTGAGCGACAGAGATCCCATTTTTACTGGAAATTTTTGGACGGAGTTATTTTATTGTTTGGGTACTCAATTAGCTCATAGCTCATCTTATCATCCTCAATCTGATGGTCAAACTGAGATAGTAGATAAATGTTTGGAAGGATATCTGCGTTGTTTTGTATCTGATAAACAAACACAATGGGTCAAGTGGTTACCTCTCGCTGAATGGTGGTATAACACTTCCTTCCATACTGCAGCAAAAATGACCCCATTTATGGCACTTTATGGATATCATCCACCATCCATCACATCATCTTTAAGAGAAAATTCGAAGGTTCAAGAAGTGGAAGATCACATCGAGCATCAACAAGAAGTTCTCCAACTCTTAAAGGATAACCTGAATTTGGCACAAAATCAAATGAAACAACAGGCAAATCAACATCGCAGTGAGAGAATTTTGATGTAGGAGACTGGGTATTTTTACGGCTACAACCATACAAAAAAATGTCCCTCAAGCAAGCTAAGAAGGATAATAAATTATCGCCAAAGTACTATGGTCCTTACAAGGTGTTACAAAATATTGGTACTGTTAGCTCAAAATCAGGCCTTGATAGGCTGCTAGTCAAGGAGACCCTGAGTAACTATTTAAAACCAAAATTTTAGTTGAGGCTCAGCCTCCTCAACTTGAGAGGGCTCTCTCAATAGGTTAATGATTTGAAAATAAATATCAGATGGCTAACTCTGTGAATAAACTGAATAAAGTGAATAATTGGTTGTACTAATAATCAACAAACATCTATTGGGTAAATGGAGTCAAATGTGCTTTCACAAAACATAAAGATCAGTTTCATATGGAAGTCAGGGCATTTCAGGGTTTAGATGCATCAATAGAATAGTAGGGCAGAGAATAAACACAGTTCATGACATATGAAGGAAGTTAGAGCACCTTCAATGAATTCTAAGTAACATACATTCATGGCACTGCAAGTAATTTAAAGAGAAACATCATGAGACAATCAAACATCTATAACCCTTTTTGAATCCCGAGTGATGAAACAAAACTCTCTGTATTAAGATAAAAACACAGTTCTCTGATATCACAAAAAGTATGCTTATTCAATGAAAATTCCAACCCTATGCAATTCGATTTCTTCCCTCTTATAGAGTGGTCATTACATCCTTGGATTCCTTCCCAATATTTGAGAAGAAATTCGAATTTGACACCTATCAACTTCTAAAAAAACTTCATTTACAAACTGACAGTTAAACTGTCTATCTTACAGTCCTAATACAAATAGGACTAAAACACTATTTATTGTATCTTAACAACCTTTAACAACCTTATCTAATCATTAAAAACTATGCTTGACAGCTATTTCTTCTAGACTTCGACCATGATGTTTTTTATCTTCTTGCTGTTAGACCCCATCAACCTGCTTCTTATCCATTCCTGCAAAATAGGAGCATGTTCCCTATACAATAGCCGAATGCCTCATTTCTGTCCATTCGAGCCAACCGCTAAAAAACTGGTGCTCAAAACATGTGGCAAATGTCTTATAACCTTCATTTGAATTCGAAATTCCAGCTGTGCAAATCCCGAACCTCCAAAATGGTGAAAATACTGTCAATACTGCTGCGCTACGAAACTGCTAAGTCTGCTATTTTCGTAGCGCAGAATTTTCCTTTTAAAATCATGCTTAAAACCTCCATTTTTATGTGCCAAACCTCCTGGATCTTCATTGATATTATACATATACCTCCCACCAACATCAAAGCTAAAAACCAAACCCTTTTCACCTTTGAAAATTGCAAAAATTCTTCAAATTTCATCCTACAGCAGTTTCTTAGCGCGCTACGAAACTGCTGTGTGTCACCTTCAGCAGTTTCGTAGCGCGCTACGAAACTACTGAGTCTTCACTTTTCACAGCTTCCTTCCAAAATTTTAGTTTTCAATCCTTTAATACTATATTTCCAGGTGTATATCAACTTTCATAACCCATAAACATCAACTTTAAACAGCTCCAAAAATGAGATATTACCACATAACCTCAAAAATTTGTTAAAGGATGACAATTACTATTTTCACTTATTTTAGCTGTGGCTGATCTTCAAACTGTGATAGTTGTATTTCTAGGTCTTCTACTCTCCTCTTAAGCCTTATATTGTTTTCCCTTAGCTTGGTATTGACCATCCTAATGAATTTTGCTTCTTTGATTGCAGGTAGGGTCCATATGAAGAATTGAGCTTGACTATCAATTAATTCAGGGTTTGGATTTTTCTCCATCTCCCACAATCCTTTCATCCTTTCAAATTTTTCCCTTTCTTCTGCATGCACTCTCACCTTTTTATTCAACTTATCAATCTCATTATTTTCAAATCTGAGTTTGTCTTTGACATCTTCATAGCTGCTCTTTTGCTTCTGAATATTGAAACCCTGTTTCTGTCTTCTTCAGGCATTGAAAATGATGTATTTGTGGTTTCTTCAAAAACATTAGCACTTTCACCTCCTGTTTGATCTATCTCCATGTCTGACTGTTTCAACTTCTTGGAGTGCCTAGTTGAGGGTTTTATGGGCTTAAAGATAAACTCTGCCACTTCATCCTGAAAATCTAACATTTTGGATGTCTTCAATTTCTTTGATTTGCTGCCACCTGTATCCAGTTTGATGAAGTCTGCTTGTACTAGGGGAGACTTTTCAATGTAAATAGCTTGAAGTATATCATTCAAATTACCTATTGACCCCTCTGTAACTACAGCCTTACCCTTTTCCTTTAACCTTTGACTCATAGTCAACTTATTTTGATTTGTTTTACTAGTTGACTGTTCTAGAATTGTCTCCTTAACCAAAGTTTTCTTCTTTTGTGTGGATTTATGAGTATCTTGGATATCCAATTTTGTTCTTATCATTGGTTCTTTAACTTGTTTCCAAGGTTTGAGCTTAAAAAATCTTCTTGAATTTTTTTCTACAGGGGCAGTAATCTTTGATGGAGTTTTTTCTTTAGCTTGAGGACTAACACATGTTCCTTCAATCCCAATTCTACTCAAAAAGAGGAATTCAGTCCAATCTTTATTTTATTTCTACAGCTCATGTAATACTATTAAATTGACTAAGCCATGGTGAAATAATGAGGTTTCACATGACTCAACTTTCATTTGTACCTTATCAGACATCTTAGCTAAACTTCTGAAAAGATAAAAAGGTAAATCTAGAGATATCATCCCTGTTGAATGAAGCAAGAGTTTAAAGTGATAGGTATACACCTTGTGGTATGTCCCTTCGCAGGTGAAGTACCTCTAAATATTGTAGAGAAGATTGGAAAATGTATCTTTGACATAACTTCTTGACACAACTTTGTTCAAGTCAACCTCTGTAAACTTTGGTTTTAGAAAGATTTTGCAGGGTACCATGTCAAATTTGAAGTTTTTAAACCACCTGTCTTCTCCTCTCAGAATTTATGTAACTACTGATATCACTTCAGGGGAAATTGGTAAATTGAGGAATCCAATCTTTGAGTTTGATCCTGTGAAGTTTATGGCAAATTATTTGGTGACTTGAGTGTTCCCTCCTTGAAGTTTTTCACAAAACCTCTAGCAACCTAATTTTTTAAAGGCTTCTTCAACAGACTTGTCTTTTGTAAGGGCTTCTACACCTTCAGGTTCTGCTCTTAGGCAATGACCAGATCTATGAATCCTTCTTTCTTCAACCATTTTCTTCTTGAAAACATTGTATCTTTAGAAAGATGTGATAATCCCTCTAAAAACCCTGTGTCTTTAGCAAATTAGCAAATTAGCAATCAGAGCTTCCTGTTGAATGAACTGGCTTGCTTGGTAAATGAGTTCAGCCTCGCTTGATAAAAATTCTACCTCGCTTGATAACAATTCTGTTTCCACCAGCAATGAATATCAAACTCACTTGATAGCAAGTTTTGAAAATACTGATATAACTTGAATTTGAATGAGCAGCCTGGCTTGAATTTGTTTCAGTTCTGCTTCGCTTGAAATATAGTTTCACAGCCTCGCTTGAAAACTTTACAGCCTCGCTTGAATACTTTATAGCCTCACTTGAATTTGTTTCAGTAAACTCAGGTCTTTCACCACTAATTTCTTCTTCAAAACATAAGCATGCATGCACTATTGTCTTGCATGAGACAAATGAAGTCGAAAACGGGAAACTATTTTCAAATTTGAAAGGACCAATGACAATTGACCCCTAATCGATGATAAATGACCCCTAATAATTATAATGAATGGTTGCATGCGTGAAGGAGAACTCGTGGATGACACCTAATGATGAGGAATTTAACTGTATTTGACAGATGTGACAGCTCAAATGCAAAACTGAGAATCCCCGATTTCGTAGCTCATGATTTGCAAATTTAGGTTTTTGCGCCACGAAATCACCAGCGTTTTCGTAGTGCAAAATCAACTTTTTACACTGAGTGCGCTACGAAAATGTGGTTTCGTGGCTTATTCATCAAATTTTCGAAAGAAAAACTTTAAAAATGGGTTTCAAAACGTGGCATAAGATATTTGAAGAATGAGACAAGGTTAATGAACATTGTTTGATGATGGAATGAGACTTTTAACCCATGATCTAGACCTTTAAAAATATAAAAATGACTCTAACCCTATCTAGCATTATGACTTAGGAACAAGTGTAACTGACCAAGTTTCAGAATTTTTTTATAATGATAACAAGTACTATGGCATACAAATTGGAGCTTCCTGCTTCTTCGAGAGTGCATCCAGTTTTCCATGTTTCATGCTTAAAGAAGGTTATAGGTGAAAATCTTCCAGTTCAAAAAATATTTCCAGAACTTGATGAGGAAGGAAAAACCATATTGGAACCTGAAGCAGTCACGGAAACAAGAACTCAACAGCTACAGAATCAATCAATTTTAGAGTATCTCATCAAGTGGAAGAACTTACCCACTGAAGATTCTACATGAGAGAATGAGAATTTTATACAGAAGCACCCAGAGCTACTCAAGCGTTGAGGACAACACTTTTTTGAAGGAGAGGGGCATGTTAGGTCCCTATATTACTAGTATAGTTCCTTATTGTTGTTAGTGTAACCCCCTTATTGTTATTATTGTACCCCTGTAACCCCCATATTGTTATTATTGTGCCCTTAAATTATTATTGTTAGGTCGGATATGATTACATTGTGGCCCCACTAGGATTACATTATGGCCCCATGGACTCCTATATATAGAAAGGAGGTTTTGTAATTTGTATAATCCAAGAATTGTTCATTCATGTAATGTATTGGAAATTGCCCCCTCGAAGTGGCTTATTTCTAAGGCATTGATATCTCTTTTCTTCTATTTTTGGAGTTGGCTTCACAACACTCTGTCGATAACCATACTCATGTTTTATATTGTGGGTTGGGTACCTATTAGAATTGGTACTGCCCCCCTCCGTGACAATCCAGTTATGAAATAAACATTTTAGACCTAAATCTCTAACTCCTGGTCATCAATTATGAATCTCTCTTGATCAATGTCGCAGACATTGATCAAATATTGTAGTAGTTGTTGGGTATGTGTTATATTCTTTCCACGAATAGTCACGCACAGGGGGGTCACAGGGGGGGAAATAGCCCCCTTTGTACTTTGTGTCGGGGGTAGCAGGGGGGTGACAAGGGGGGTGGCAACTCCCTTGTTCGGGGTCCGGGGTAGCACCTCGGGGAAAAAATTTTGGACCCTATTTTTTGGTGGGCATACCTGCCCATGGTTTTGTGCAGGGGTTTGCACATGGTTTTGGGGCATGATGGTTTTCGGCCCCTGGTATTTTGTAGATCCAGTCAAGGGAACTAAGATTATGTTCTAATATAGGGTTAATGGATTCGGGTTTACGTATGCTTCGGCATGTATATATATGTGTTGTAACACTAAAAGGAATATAATGGAAAATCAAGTTGGTAGTCCCGATTTGGGATCCAGGGGAAAATCTCTATGTATATCTGTTTATGTTTTTATTCTCTTGCTATTGTTTATTTTTTGTTTTAAGGTTCGTTTGCAGATAATTTGTTTTCAGGGTTAAAACCTACATTTGGTATCAGAGTTGTTTCGGCTTCAAGGGGACGACTTTGCTGCTAAGGGGTTTTCTGCTCAGGCTTGTGGTAGACCCTGTTAAGTGGGAGATTTGTGGGATCGATTCTTGCGGTGAAAGAATATGGCGAGCAGTGGAAAAAAAAGAGATCGAGAAATGTAATGGTTAGAGTTTTGAGTTGTGGAAGCTCAAGATGGAGGATCTGCTGGTGGATAAATATCAGTGCATCATGGTAGATCTAGGTACTAAACCAACGACAATGTCAGATGAAGATTGGAAGAAGCTGGATCAAAAGGCAAAGAGAACAATATGGTTGTGTGTCTCAGATTTAGTATTGTTGAATGTATCTGGGGAAGCTATGTTGAAGACCTTGTGGGACAAGCTAGGGACTTTGTACGAATCTAAGTCCCTGGTGAATAAATTTTTCCTGCGGAAAAAGATATATAAACTGAGGATGAAGGATGGAGACTCGCTGACAGAGAATCTGAACGCCTTCAATACTATGTTAAGTTAGCTGTCATCTATTGATATTAAAATCTCAGATGAATATAAGTGCACAGTTTGTTGTGTTCTCTACTAGACTCGTGGGACAGTCTGGTTATTGCAATAGGTAGTAATACAACTACCTTTAATTTTTATGACATTGTCTCAGCCTTGTTGTCAGAGGAAATGAGATGGAGAAATATGGAGGGTCAGAATGGAGATGCCTTATCTGTATGAGGAAGGTCCTAGAACAGAAACAAGAATAAGGTTTCGAGTGGGAGATCTAAATCTAGAGGGAGATATAAATCTCCTGGAAAGTCTGTAAAGGTGTGTTGGAAATGCGAAAAGGAAGGGCACTACAAAAAGGACTGTAGATCTAAAGCTCCTGAGAAAGGAAAGGGATTTGATGATGCTCCTTCTGCAGAGGCAAAAACCACCTCAGATGAAGGTGGGGATGTGTATTTGGCTTCTTCTTCAAATACACATGTAGATCATGAGTCGTGGTTGATTGAATCAGGTGCATCCTTTCACTTCACTCCCCATAGGGAGTGGTTCTGCGAGTATGAGAAGTATGATGGTGGTGATGTCTTTTTAGGGGATGATAGAAAGGCCAGAATCGTCAGACGTGGAAAGGTCAAGTTGAAGGTGCAAGGTGGAAGGATTAGAACACTTCCTCGTGTTCTGCATATTCCTGTATTGGCTAGAAATATGATTTCTGTAAGAAAGATGGATGATGCAGGTGTAAAAACAATGTTCGAGAAAGATACTTGCAAGATGGTTCAGGGAGCACTAGTATTAATGCAGGGAGTTCAGATTAGAACTCTGTACAAGCTACAAGGTAGCACTATTATTGATGGGTATAACAGTTATATGGTTCTTGAAAGTGGAGCGGAAACCTAGCGGTCTCTGGAGAAAATACCATGTTATGGCATCAAAGGCTTGGACATATTGGAGATAAGGGCCTTCAGATACTGCATGGAAATGGTATGGTATAAGGTATGTCTAGTATGTTAGAAAATTAAATATTATGGAGAAATGCAACACATAAAATATGAAAAAAATACAAGCACACAAAACACATAAAACCAGAGAGACACAGATATACGTGGTTCACCCATTTTGGGCTAAGTCCACCCTGAACAACCAGTCCTTTTCTATTATCCAGCAAAAAATGAAGAGACAAAACCTATAGCAGATCCACTGTAATATCCTTTGTTCTCTCTCACAGTCTCCCTCTATGTTTCTCGCTTCGAGAATACACATAAAATACACAGCCGCAATACAATGCCCTCATAAAAGCGAGGGGTTGCCTTCTAGGGAAAAAAACCCTAATCTAAACATAACTTCTACCGTCAGATCATTTGCCTAATGAACGGCCCAGATTGACTAGAAATTACTATACTTTTACAAGGCAATTTTACATCTGTTTTTTTAGCTTCGGGGGTGCTGCCCCCGAACCCCCGCCAGGGGGGGGCTGACCCCCCACGGCAGCGATTAATTTCGGGCGGCGTTGCCGCCCCTTTTAAGGTATAGGGGTCCAATGCTGTGATACAAAGTAAACAAGATAATCAGGCTCCACACCCAACATAGTAGCTCTCTGGATTTCGATTTCTGTGAACATTGTGTATATGGGAAGCAGAATCAGGTGAGTTTTCCTTCTGGTGCTAAGAGGGAAAACAAGATATTAGAACTTGTGCACGGTGATGTGTTTGGACCTGTGCCGTTTCCATCACTAGGTAAGTTTGTGTACTATGTTTCATTCATAGATGACTTCTTAAGGTATACATGGATATATTTCTTGAGTAATAAATATGAAGTCTTTGACAGATTTGAAGAATTTAAGGCTTTGGTGGAAAACTAGACAGAGAAGAAGATAAAGGTGCTGAGGACATATAATGGTGGGGGTGTTCTGCAAGAAGGAATTTAAAGAGTTCTCTAAGAAGTGTGGTATAGCACGGCAGAAGACTACTCCATACACACCTTAGCAAAATGGAGTTGCAGAAAGAATGAACAGAACGCTGATGGAAGAGGCAAGAAGCATGCTCAGTGGTACCAGGTTAGGACAAGAATTCTGGGCAGAGGCAGTGGATATTGCATGTTACTTTGTTAACATATCACCTTCATCAGCGTTGGAGGATAAGACTCCACATGAGGTATGGACTGGTAAGAAACCCTCTCTTTCACATCTAAGGGTATTTGGATGCGATGCATATGTACATGTTCTAAAGGAGAAAAGGACCAAGTTGGATAATAAATCTGAAAGGTGCATCTTTATTGGGTATAAGGATGGTTTAAAGGGTTACAAGCTTTGGAACCCAGAAACAAGGAAGGTTATGTAAAACTTAGATGTGGTGTTTAGAGAGGTGAAAGATGTTGTTAAACATGAAGTCCTACCAAAGGAACCTGAGAAGATAGAGTTTGAGCTAAAGGAGGATGAATCAAACTCTACAACAGAAGAAGAATCAGAAGAGGAAGAGCCACAAACTCCAACTGTAGGAAGATCAGTTCGGGAAAGAAGACAAACAGAAAGGTATATTCCATCTACTTTCTATTCAAATTTTTCTTTAACTATAATTGATGATGATCCCAAAAATTTCAGGGAGGCAGTAGATTCAGAGGATGGAAAACTCTGGAAGGAGGCCATGGTTGATGAAATGGCATCCTTGCATAAAAATGAGGCATGGGATCTGGTAGAGTTGCTGGCTGGAAGGAAGCCCATCGGGAGAAAATGGGTGTTTAAGAAGAAGATGAACGTAGAAGGAAAGGTGGAGAAATACAAAGCTCAGTTGGCAGCAAAAGGTTATTCCTAGGTGTCGGGAATTGATTTTGGTGATATTTTTTCTCCTGTTGCTAAAGTTACTTATATTATATTACTTTTATCTGTTGTTGCTGCATTTGATTTTGAGGTAGAACAAATGGATGTGAAGACAAAATTTCTTCACAAGGATATGGCAGAGGATATATACATGAAACAAACTAAAGGCTTTATGGTGAAGGGGAAGAAAGAACTGGTATGTAGGCTAAAGAAGTCTTTGTATGGGTTAAAACAGTCACCAAGGATGTGGTATCAGAAATTTGATACCTATATACGGGGCTTGGCTTCACTAGAAGAAAGGAGGATCACTGTGTTTATTTTAAATTAATTTGTGACCGTGTTATTTATTTGGTCTTGTATGTGGATGATATGTTTTTGATTGGAAATGACAAAGAAATTATCCAAGATTTGAAGACCCAACTGTTCTCCAAATTCGACATGAAGGATATTGGTGCTGCAAACTATATTTTGGGCATAGAAATCAAGAGAGATCTGGCAAAGAGGAAGCTATGGTTAAACCAGAGGAAGTATGTCGAGACTATATTGCATAGGTTCAATATGTAGGATAGTAAACTAGTGAATGTTCTGATTCTTGTAGGTGTAAAGCTATCTGCTGAACAATGTCCCAAGACATAAGAAGAAGAGGAGGATATGTCCCGTGTTCCATATGAAAGTGCAGTGGGTAGCCTGATGTATGCAATGGTCTGTACTAGACCAAACATTGCACATGCAGTGGGACTATTGAGCAGGCTTATGTCAAACCCAAGGAAGGAGCATTGGACAGCAGTGAAGTGGGTTTTCAGATATTTGTGGACACTAGTGATTATGGCTTGTGTTACCAGGGAAGACTATGATTACAAATAGTGTTGGACATTCATGTCTTTATTTATGCAGACTGGGCTGGAGGTCTGGACCAAAGAAGATCTACAAGTGGGTATGTGTTTAGCCTATTTGTAGTTGTAGCCAGTTGGATTAAAATAGAGTCTATAGTGGCTCTTTCAACTACAGAGGCAGAATACATGGTAGCCACTCATGCTAGCAAGGAAGCAGTTTGGTTGCAGAGATTGTGTTCAAGTATGGGGTTGGTGCAACAAGCTATAAGGATAGACTGTGATAGCCAAAGTGAAATTTTCTTGGCTAAGAACCCTGCTTATCATTCAAAGACAAAGCACATTGATGTTCAATATCACTTTGTGAGAGATATGGTTGAGGCTAAAAGGGTGTTGTTGGTAAAGGTGGACACTTTGAAGAATGTTGCAGATGCAATGACAAAGTCTGTGAGCACTCAGAAATTCTCTTGGTGTAGAGAAACAATGGGTGTTGCAGAGTTGGGCTAATGACTAAGCTCTCTTGTGGCCCCCTGTGGAAAGAAAAAAACAAGTGGGAGAATGTTGAGTATGTGTTATATTATTTCCATGACTAGTCACGCGCGGACCCTATTTTTTGGTGGGTGGACCCGCCCATGGTTTTGTGCATGGGTTTGCACATGGCTTTGGGGCATGATGGTTTTTGGCCCTTGATATTTTGTAGATCCAGTCAAGGTAACTAGGGTTATGTTCTAATCCAGGGTTAATGGATTGGGGTTTATGTATGCTTTGGCATGTATATATATGTGTTGTAACACTAAAAGGAATATAATGGAAAATCAAGCTGGTCGTCCCGATTTGGGATCCAGCAGAAAATCTCTGTGTATATCTATATTATATTTTTATGTTCTCGCTATTGTTTATTTTATGTTTTAAGATTTGTTTTTCAGATAATTTATGTTCAGGGTTAAAACCTACAATAGCTCTGGTTGAGCTCTAAGACATGGCTCCATGAATAATTTCTTGAGCCCACAGTCCCTAAGAATGTCCATGCATATTACATTTCCCATGGCTAGCTCGTCTTCTTCACTATGTTATCTTTCCTTCCATTTGATTGTAATTTTACTCTTTCACACCTGCAAAAACATCATTGGGGTCATCATTAGTCAAATGATCTGCTTTTGAAGTGTTTAAAATGGGCTAAGTATTTGAATTTGCAAGATTAAAGTCATGGCCGCGGTTGGCACGCCCTTGTTTGAATTCAAGGTTGGTTGGTGCGAGTCCGTGTCCGATACCTGCGTTGACTGCTGTGCCCTAGTTTTTACAAAGACCCCTCCACAGATATAAAAAGTGGATTGCAGGAAATGAAATATATATCAAAATGAAGGCAAGGATATGAGATCTTACTTGGAACAGACGGATTCACGATTGACCTTTTGGATTATCCGTTGTCATCGCCATAAAATCACAGTGAAAAAAGGGTAAAAATTTTCTCACAAGAGGTAAAAGTTAAAAGTAATTTATTTTTACTATTGTGGCATTTTATAAATTTTTCAGAACCCTAATTAGGTTTTTGAGCATATTTTTCAATTATTTTTCTATTTATCTCAAAAAATGGGTTTTACGTGCATTTATTATGCAGCAAAAGGTCCTCAGCATGACAACAATGAAGTAACGAGTTGTATTTTATACTTTTTTGGACTCGGTAAAAACACGAAAAGTCACTCTTGGAGTCATATTTAAGCTCTTTTCTGACTTTCGAAAATTGAAAAGATTGCCAAGACTCTTGTCTTTTTGAACTCGTTAAAGGCTGTGAAACGATATCTACCCAGTATTCATTTACCCCTTTTTTGGGCTGGGATAGATTATTTATGAAAAAGGAATACCTTAGCCTATCACGACTAAGAGGTTCTCTTAGACATAGTTTTCTACCTTTTTGGATCTACGAGACTACCTAGGAAAAGGGACTGCTGGAGTTTTCTTTTTTCGCTTCTTTTCAAACTCCCTAAACATGAAAAGACACTGAGTTCTTCCTTTTTCAGACTTGTTAAAACCTAAATGACATCGGAAACTGTCACCATGACGTTACCAAGTTCCTCCTTCCTAGGGCTCGTAAAATTTACTAGGATGGATTTTTTCGAAGGAAAAACTTATATGATAAGCATATGTTATCCCCTTCAATATTGTTTCCAAAAATAATTGGGGTACTCGCCAGCAATGGTGGGGAAAAATGGAACCAATTCTTAGTCTATCAGCAGTATGTCACTCTTGAACATGACACTCATCTGCATTAGTGTCAGGTTGGGGACATCCCATTTCTTCATTTTTTGCCTCCATGGGTTTGGGTAATCTGTTTTTACCTCTCATCTGCTCTTTTCCATGTCATCATTACCTTAGATCCCTTAATGTCAAATACTACCATTTCCAGAGTCGTCTCACCGATATGTTCAAAAGAAGTTTTCTTTTGCAGTTTTCAACCTCTGACTCTCTGTTTGGTCCTGATTCACTATCATCTTATTCCTCGGTCTCATGTCGATGATGCGGGAAACATTATGGCCTTCCTTCGACCAAGTCCCTTACTGTCGACTTCAACTCATTATCTGGGAAGCTAATCTAGATACTCCCTTCCAGTACCTTGGAGCTTGCATGCCTTAATGGCAAGTTCTTCACATTCGACGACAGGTCCTCATCGTTGGCCTTCGATTGAGTGATTCTACAAGTGTTCGATGCCAGATCACTGTTCACATTCCACAGATTGTACTAGTAGTACCTTGAGAGCCATTGACACTATTGGTGGTTTCTCTCGTGCCTGTTAACAACTTTCATCATTGGCTGGTAATCAGGTGATTTTATTGCATGTTCAACTTCATCTCACATATTCGCATGCTTGAATTTGTACTTGTTCAGGTCGAGATGGAGCGCAAGACCCTGGGTTTTTTCTGATAAGATCCAGGCTGCGAGATCTTTTTGGTTTATCATGACTATATGCTTGACTCTTTTGACTAGATGGTTGTGACCATACCTGAGTCTATTTTTTGATCCTTCATGCTATATGGCTGTGTCCATACCTCAGATCCTATATCATATGTACTCTATTATGGATGGTTGTGCCCATGCCACATGTTCATTTATCAGAGATATCAGTTGTACTTGTACTTGCAGGTCTTCTGACGAAAGTGTTTAGTTTGAACATGTTCTCGTAAAGCATTTCACTCCTCCCTCTCTCTCGGACCTCATACTTTAGGGGGCATTTGTTACACAGTATTTTTTCACCATCCCTGAAATCCCCATCCCGCACATTGGAGGACCATTCCCGTGACTTCTGTGTATTGTCATACCTTGCCAAAAGTGTCATTGCATCCCTTAGCATGAGAAGAACATTTTGTCTGTTAACTATTCCTAGAGTAGACTCTCAAAAACATATGATTTTGGGTCAGCGCTGGTAGGCAGTTATGACCTCACGCCCATACAGAAATTAACACTGGTCCTTGCACCCATTGGGGCTCTGTCTTAGTGGGTTGCCCGCACCGAGCTATTTTTGGAAAGTTTTTTAAAATAGAAGCGAAGTTTCCATTGCCAACCAATTCGTGAGCGGAGTCAGCATGGTTTTTTTGATTGAATAATGTTGAGCACCTTCCTTTGGCTTCTTGTTTCCTAGATTTGAGAAACCTCCCAAAGGATAAGGCCTCCCTTCCACCATATAAGGGATCCAAACCACCTCCTCCTCTCCTATAAATACATCTCTCTCACATAGATGTAGCTAGCTGAAATGGTTGAATAGTTGAACAGTCTGAATATAGCTAAGGTGACATAGATCAAAGAGAGAGACCCATTGTCAAGAGAGAGCCTAGGCTTATTTCCTCGCCAAGTCCAATTCCTCGACGAATGCTTGAGACACGTTTAACTAGACCCACTGAAGGAGGTTGCGGCTTCAAGGATTATTTGGTTGTAAACTCTTTCTCTCTCCTTATTAATACAAGACTGATGTTTTGGTTCCCATATTGCTTTGATATGTTTAATCTTATGCAATGTGTTTAGTTCTCCTTGACCAATTAAATAGTTATGAATGCAAGTATGTTTTCTTATGCTGTTATTTTTCTCTGATCCTTGTGCAGGCACCTAAGTATTACCACTGAAGGACCGTGATGTGTCGGGAAAAAGATTAGGAGACTGCTTCCATAGCTACGACAACTGAGTTGGACCAAAGGTAGGACATCTATCTTGACTCAGTTTCATTCATATACTAGGAATCCAAGGATTAGCATGTCCTCTTGCTGCTATACCCACCCTAGGGCTAGAGGGATCACCTTTGTCCGCAGAGGGGATTTACCTGCACAACAAGGGGCTCATTCATGAATTGAATCAATGTGTTAACTGCATAACATATATCTATATGAGTTTTCACAAGGAACATTAGAACCCCAATTAGTTGTCTGTACTCAGATTGATTTTCTAGATCAGGTCCAACTTATTTTCCACACAACTTCTTGAAATTCATCTCCATTAGAGTAGTCACATATTTTCACTCATTCATACAAAACCTTTCCAACAACTTCACAACATACTTTCCCTATGAGAGAAATATCTCGTCAGAACTTTGCCACACCTCAAGGCACAAAAAGTAGTTCATAAGACCAAGGTCTTTCATCTTGAATTCAAAGGCTACCTTCCTCTCACATTCGATCATCAATGGTTCACTTCCTGTTAAGAATATATCGTCAACATATAGAACTAGAATCAATGGCATAACTTTGAAAACCTTAAATAGAAGTTGGGATCAACATTGCTTCTTGTGAAACCTAGTTTCATTAGATAGATTTCAATGCATGCATGCCAATGTTGGAAATATTGTCATTGATGGCAAAGGAGAAGAAAGGAGTATCACCATAGAGGAAAAAGAGCATCGATAGAAGAATAACCTAAAGCAGAGAGAATGCAGCTAACAAAACAGCAAAGGTAGCAAAGGCAACAAAGAATTAGCAAAGGCGTGCAACAAGTGAAATAATCCCAAGTCGGAGTGAATAGCGAATAGAAGATCAAGCTCAGGAGAGATCAACACACTTAGAATAAAGAACAAGCTCAGGAGGAGTAGCATGGAGGGACCGGTGTCACAGAGCAGGATAGTGTAAACAAACGTAAAATAGACTAAGGCAGAAGAATTCCAAGTAAGGTGAATGGACGGTCACGATTAGATCGCAACAACAAAGGCAATATATGAATGTATAAGATTCATCGCAAGATAATCAGGGTAGAAATCAATTGAAAGTGCCAGCAGTAGCAAGGACCGTAGATCTGGGCAAATCAATGGTGACGATCACATCAGCGGAGATCAAAATCGCAATTCACAAGGTAATTGTTTTAATTTGTGATGCGACGCGATGCGATTGGGTAAGATATGAGTTCGCATGGAATGGTAAATTATATGCGATAGCCAATATTGTGATATTGCGATAGTCGATATTGCAATGCGATATTACCATCGCATATCGCAATCGGGGCGGGATAAAAATCTCACAAACACATTGGTCAAAGAAAATGCGAAGCGCGATATGATGACGTGGCAGCTGCTGTGGACTTGACCACACAAATCGCAAATAAATCAAGATGATGTGGCAAGATGACATGACAGTTACGTGGCGATGACGTAGCAAGGTGACGTGGCACGATGACATGGACCTGGCCTGCATATCGAAAATCGCAAGATCAGAGGGGTGAAGATCGTAAGAGTAAGGTTAAATCGCTGAAATGCGAAATGCGATAAGAGTAACAGATGCGATTCAACTTCAAAGAAAAATTCTAAAGGATTTCAAATCCGAAGGTATAAGGTTTCCCTTTGAGAAATCGAATCAGGGGTTGGAAGAGCTATGCATAGCAAGAAACACAATGGAACGCTGAAGTGCGAAGTGCGATAAAGAGAGTGGACGCAATGCATATCGAAGCTGAAGCCTAAAATTTTTCAAGTCTGTAAGTATGTGATTTTCCCTTTGTAAATCGCATCAGAGAGCAAATGATCCATTTAGCAAAGAACGATGGAAATACCGAAATGCGATAAAAAGTGGACGCGATATTGTTCAGAGGTAAATAATAATGTATTTCATGTCCAGGCTTAATGTATTATGCATTGTTTATTAAGAAAATAGTGGAAGCAGAGGTTGAATCAGGTAACAAAAGAAAAGGTTGAACACGGCAAGGAAAGGCTACGTAGTTAAAAGGACCCGATCTCGTGTAGAACAGTGTGATGTAGTTGCGGCTGTGAGTTAAGAGGGAAGGTCTAAACACGAAGGCATTAATCGGGAGAATAAGTGACCCAACACAAAGAGAAGAGCATGGAACGATGCAGGTAAGATATGGAAGAGGCGGAGGCTGTGTAAAAATGAAAAGGCATCGGTCAAGTCAGAAAAAGACGGTTGTGCAGAACAGTTAGAAATATAACAGCAGGTAGAGAAGATAAATAGATAGTAGGCAAAGAAGAAAAAATAAACGGAAAAGTAAGAGGCTGAAAGGGTTGAATTGAAATAGTGTTGTAACTGCAAATGTAAATTCATTAATTATTTTTATTGTATGTGATGCAAAGGCAAGTCTCCGTAGGCATAGGAAAAACTCCATGAGTGTTGTAATAATTATTTCTCATGTAATAAATTGAACTTAAGAATGAGGAATCGAATGGGTGGAAGGCATAGGGTCAGGCCTGTTCACTTCATATTCCCTATAGAATGCAATCAGTCAGGAGTTATCTGTATAAGAGATGTAATATCAGTGGAAAGAGAGAGGTTAGAGAACTAAAAAATGGATGAGAGAGGAAGAAGAATGTAAGAGAGCTGCAGGAGGTTAGAGAGTGTAAGAAGAAGGAGGAGCATATAGAGAAGCTGTGAAGATTCAAAGATGATATAAGGCGGATATGAAGGCTGGAGGACAACAATGAAGAAGGAACAGAAAAGAGCTGATATCCAAGAAATCCGCATGTATTTTCATTGTAGTGTGAGGAAGTTGGTGCTTCCATATCAAGTTGTAGCTTGATATATGTCCGGTTGTAGCTGGCTGAGGTAGGAGCCTCCTGTAGGTTGTAGCCTGCAGAAAATAGATGGGAGTTGGAGCTTCCTTGCAAGTTCTAGCTTGCACAATTGAGGTAGTGGCCTCCTGTAGGTTGGTGTCTACAAAAATATGCGGTGAGAGGGAGTTGGAGCTTGCCTTTTCATCACAACAATAATAAGATGTGGTTTTCTCCCTTATGGGTTTCCACTTATATCTGTTGTCTATGTGTATGATGATTATGTGTAGATATTCTATATTTAAATCTACTTAATACTTGTTGCTCACTTATTAAGATTTTGGTTTCATTATATAATAAGTTGATCATGAAATGGATGTGTAAATAAGTTTAAACGAAAGTCTTAAGAGACCATGAATGTGTTAAACTAATTCACCCCCCTCCTATCAGTTTAACTAAGGGTCCAACAGCCAAGCTCAGGGAGTTTTCTTAAAACCATACAATTATTTCTTCAGCTTGCAAACATGTGTTATGCGATCTTCCATTTCAAATCCATGTGGTTGTTCAACATATACTTATTCCTGTAACATGCCTTTAAGGAAAGAGGTTTGTCCCTCCTTGACTATCAGCAGGGGAAAATATCAAATGGATAGTTGTGTATCGAGATACAGGAGAAAATATTTCATCGTAATATTATCCCTTTTTTGAGAGAAACCTCGAGCTACAAACCTCACTTTGTATTTCTCAATGCATCCATCGATTCTATGTTTTATATTTAAAAGCCACTTCGAAGTCACAACATACTTCCCATGCAGTCTCAGTGCAACATCCCATACATCATTTTTCACAATAAACTCATATTCCTTGGCCATGAAATCCTTCCAAACTTGTTCTTTGACTACTTATTTAAATGAGGATGGTTCATCTTGAATCATATTGCTCATAGCAGCTACATATCCCTGATACTTGTAAGGTAGAAGATAACTAGAATATCATTTTTATAAAAGTTGTACAGGATAATGAAGCAACTCAAAAGATTCCTACAGAAGTAGAAGCCAGCAAGAACATGACCTGCAACAAAATAAACAGAAAGAAGAAGGAATCTCAAATAACAAAGAAAGAAATTAATAAACAGTCAGCTGGAAAAATCTCTTACACTCCTAAATATGGAAAATTCGGAAGTCGTCAAAGGAGATTCTTTCCTCCTATGAGAAATTTCACTTATTTTGCCTGCCACAAACTAGGACATATTGATGCATACTGTCAAACAAAGAGAATCGATTCCAACCAGCAAAGGATGTAGAAAATGAAAAGGCTACCTCAAGTAAACAAATGGAGAGGACAACCCTTCACCATGTACACTAATTTTTTCCATGGGTATTGTTTTTATTGTAAGGGGTACGACCATAAAGCCATGGAGTGCAGAGCGAATGGAAAAAAATTGATGTATGAAAACTCAAGGAGATTGATGAACAATGGAGAATTCCCTCGTGTACATAATCCATTCATAAATATAATCAAACGCTTTGAATACCATCAAATCGGGCACAAGTGTCACAAATGTCCTCTCAGAGAATATGGTCCATCTTCAAAGGAAAGGTACCAAACAGAAGGATGCATGCAGTGGAAAAACAAGTTGAATAAGTGTGACCTGGCTCTAATAGCTCAAGCTCAGAAAAGCCAATGGTATTTGGACAGTGGATGTTCAAAGCATATTATTGGAGATCGAAGCAAGTTTGTAACCTTTGATGAAAATAAATCTGGGAATGTAACATTAGGTAATGATAAAGCAGGGAAAATCAAAGGAAAAGGCTCAGTCAGTCTGAATAATGGAAGAGGAAAGGCTCAATATGTACTATTTGTGGATGGGTTGAAAGGCAATCTGCTAAGCATCAGTCAAATGTGTGATAAAGGCTATGAGGTCCTTTTTAGAGTCCAAGACTATGAAGTAAGATCAAGCACCACAGGAAATACCTTGATCAAAGGTGTTTAAACAGAAAGTAATTTCTATATAGTAAAAGAAGAGAATGAAGCATGCCACATAAGCAAACTTGATGAATAATGGTTATGGCATAGAATATTGGGACACCTAAACTTTGACCACATCATCATTCTGAGCAAGAAGAACGCAGTCAGAGATATGCCAGCAATAAAGAAGCCTTCAAATACCATATGTAAATCTTGCCAACTGGGCAAGCAAACCCGCATATCTTTCAAGACCAAAGAGATACTATCTACAAGTCAGCCTCTTCAGCTTGTACACATGGACCTGTGTGGACCTTCAAGAACTAAAGAACCAAGAGGAGAATCTTATTTTATGCTGATAATAGACGATTTTACCAAATTGACGTGGGTAGCATTTCTTAAATATAAATCGAAGGCGCTTGAGAAATTCAAAATATTCAAGGCATTGGCAGAAAGTCAAACGGGATGCAAGCTAAAGTGCATTAGATCAGACAGAGGAGGTGAATTCAGATATTATGATTTTTTAGACCTATGCAATGAACATGGGATAAAACAACAGTTTACAATTTTCGGTACACCTCAAAAGAATGGAGTGGAAGAGAGGAAAAATAGGTCAGTACAACATATTGCCAGAGCCATGATCAAATAAAGTAACATTCCCAAAACCTATTGGGCAGAAGCAGTACACATAGTTGTTCACATTCTCAACAAAGCACATCTAAGACCAAATTGTGATAAGACTCCTTACGAATTATGGCATGGTAAACTAGCATCAATCAAATACTTTAGAGTCTTTGGAAGCAAGTGTTTCATAAAAATTAATGATGAAAAACTGGGGAAGTTTGATGCAAGAGCTCATGAAGGAATATTTTTAGGATATGCATCCAAGAGTAAGGGTTACAGGTGTTACAACAAAAGACTGCAAAAAATTGTGGAAAGAATTGATGTAAGAGTTTATGAAGATCTACCAAACAGAACAAGAAACACAAGTTGCACCAATCCTCCAGATGATCATGAGGCTGAGAACCAAGATAATAATGAACATAGCAAGACAACAGAAGATACTGAATTAAACTCAAAAGGTCCCTCAATATACACTCAAAATAACCATCTAGAAGATAAAATCATTGAGGACAAGAGTGTGGGAGTCCAGACAAGAAGATAACTTGCTGAAAAGACAGAAGAAGTATACCTATCCATGCTATCTCAAATAGAGCCAAAGAAGTTCGAAGAAGCCAACAAATATAAATACCGGGTTACTGCTATGAATGAAGAACTAGACCAAATTGAGAAGAACAATACCTAGGAATCAATTCCAAGACCCACTAGGAAAAATGTCATTGGCAAAAAATAGATATTCAAGAATAAGATGAATGAACAAGGGCATGTAACCAGAAATAAAGCCAGACTTGTATGCAAAGGATATTCTCAAATTGAAGGACTTGATTATGATGAAACCTTTGCCCCTGTAGCCAGAATGGAAGCAATCAGAATGTTTTTGGCCTTTGCATACTATCATGATTTCAGGGTATAGCAAATGGATGTAAAGTCCTCCTTCCTGAATGGAGATCTAGAGGAAGAATTCTACATGGAACAACCTGAAGGATTCTCATTAACAGATAGACATGACTATGTGTGCAGATTAAAGAAAGCCTTATATGGTCTGAAACAAGCTCCTCGTGCATGTTATTCAAGGCTGGAAAAATACTTGCAAAAACAAAGGTTCAAGAAAGGAGGAGTAGACAACAATTTGTACATAAAGGCTAATGAAAATGAACTCTTAATTGTAGTAGTGTATGTAGATGACATCATGTTTGGTAGCAACAAAGATGAGTTAGCAAAAGGATTTGCTGAAGAAATGAAATTAGAGTTTGAGATGTAAATGATTGGAGAGCTCACCTTCTATTTAGGACTTCAATTTCTACAAAAGAACACAGGAACATTCATCTTGCAAGAAAAATACTGAAGAGAGATGTTTAAAGGGTTTCAAATGGAAGACTGCAAAACTTGTGTCAACTCCCATGATCACTGGATGCAAACTATGTGCTAATGATGGATCTGCAGATGTAGATAAAAAACTTTATAGATTCATGGTAGGAAGTCTGCTATACCTAACTGCCTCTAGAACAGAAATTACGTTGGCAGTAGGACTTGTGGCGAGATATCAAGCAACACCAAAACAAAATCACTTACTAGCAATCAAGAGAATATTCAGATATCTGCAAGGAACTGCACATTATGGCCTATGGTATCCAAAAAGAAAAAGCTTCACTTTGACAACATACACAGATGCAGATTGGGTTAGCTACATGTATGACAAGAAAAGCACAAGTGGAGGTGCATTTTATTTGGGAAAAATTCTAGTGGCATGGCTAAGAAAGAAGCAAACTTCTATCTCTCTATCTACAACAGAAGCATAATACATAGCAGCAACAACATGTTGCACAAAAGTAATGTGGATGAAACAAACTCTGCAGGACATGAAGGTAAGCACTGATGAACCCATTTCTATCAAATGTGACAATACAAGTGCAATAAGTATATCAAAAAATCTTGTACTTCATTAAAAAACAAAGCACATCCCAATAAAGTACCACTTCCTCAGAGAACAAGTAGCACAGAAATTGGTGAAGTTGGAATACGTACCAACAAAGGAACAAACAACAGACATATTCACAAAACCTCTTGCTAAAGAACCATTTGAATATCTAAGAGAAAAACTAGGGGTAGTGTCTGCAGATGTTACTCTCTTATATGATTTAAAAAAAAGGGCTGCATACAAGAAACAGGATCAGTGCAGAAGACAGGTGATAGTCAATATTAGAAAAGAAAGCGTCATTCCAGGGGGAGAGCAGTCAATAAATTTTCATAAAAGAGCTAGAAAAATGGAGCAATGCATGGAATAGGTCCTCAAGATCAGAGTTTATGGGATAATTACATCAAGTTTCAAGGGTCTTTCGGCTAGTACAACAATCTAGAATATATAACCAACAATAGGTAGTAAAGGTGAACCACATACTAGTTCTATGATTCTCAAAGTGGCCTCCCAACAACTCTTGTACACCAGTCTGGAGCAGCAAGGCATAATGTACACTAGGAAATGTGCGACCCTTTGCCATTGATGTCAAAGGGGGAGAAAAAAAAAATAAGCTGAAGAAGAAAGGCTCTTCTAAAAAGCAAGAAGAGGAAGAAACACACCTTTCAGAATGAAAGGGGGAGGAAGTCCTGGAGGAAGTATTGGAGTATTGGTGGATGTATTGCCATCAATGCTAAAGGGGGAGACTGTTGGAAATATTTTCATTGATGGCAAAGGAGCAGAAATGAGTATCACCATAGAGGCAAAAGAGCATCGATAGAAGCATAACCTAAAGCAGAGAGAATGCAGCTAACAAAGCAGCAAAGGCAGCAAAGGCAACAGAGAAGTAGCAAAGGCGTACAATAAGCGAAAGAATCCCAAGTCAAAGTGAATAGCAAATAGAATATCAAGCTCAGGAGATATCAGCGCACTTAGAATAAAGAACAAGCTCAGGAGGAGTAGCGTGGAGGGACCGGTGTCACAGAGCGGGACAACGTAAAAAAATGGAAAATAGACTAAGGCAGAATAATTCCAAGTAAGGTGAACAAACGGTCACGATTAGATCGCAAAAGAAAAGGCAAGAGATGAATGGATAAGATTCATCGCAAGATAAGCAGGGTAGAAATCAACTGGAAGTGCCAGCAACAACAAGGACCATAGATCTGGGCAGATCAATGGTGATGATCACATCGGTGGAGATCAAAATCGCAAGTCACAAGGTAATTGTTTTAATTTACGATGCGATCACATATCGCATATCGCATAAGATATGAG
The DNA here is from genome assembly GCA_034641835.2 of Pinus albicaulis. Taxonomy (NCBI): domain Eukaryota; kingdom Viridiplantae; phylum Streptophyta; class Pinopsida; order Pinales; family Pinaceae; genus Pinus; species Pinus albicaulis. The sequence continues at coordinate 1,369,080,391 of CM076574.1, forward strand.
TTCGCATGGTATGGTAAATTATATGCGATAGTCGATATTGTGATATTGCGATGTGATATTACCACCGCATATCACAATCGAGGCAGGAGAAAAATCGCACAAACAGAGTGGTCACTAGAAAATGCGAAGTGCGATATGATGACGTGGCAAGTGACGTGGCAGCTGACGTGGACCTAACCCCACAAATTTCAAATAATTCAAGATGATGTGGCAAGATTACATGGTAGTGATGTGGTGATGACGTAGCAAGGTGACGTGGCATGATGACATGGAGATGATGAGGACCTGGCCTGCATATCGCAAATCACAAGATTGGAGGGGTGAAGATCGTAAGAGCAAGGTTGAATCGCCGAAATGAGAAATGTGATAAGATTACCGGATGTGATGCAACTTCAAAGAAAAAGTCTAAAGGATTTCAAATCCAAAGGTATAAGGTTTCCCTTTGATAAATCACATCGGGGGTTGGAAGAGCTATGCATAGCAAGAAATACATGGGAACGTCGAAGTGCAAAGTGCAATAAAGAGAGCAGACGTGATGCAGATCAAAGCTGAAGCCTAAAAGTTTTCAATTTCGGAAGTATGTGATTTTCCCTTTGTAAATCGCATCGGAAAGCAAATGATCCATTTAGCAAAGAATGATGGAAATATTGAAATGCGATAAAAGGTGGACGCGATATTGTTCAGAGGTAAATAGTAATGTATTTCATGTCCAGGCTTAATGTATTCTGCGTTTTTTATGAAGAAAATAGTGGAATCAGAGGTTGACTCGGGTAACAAAAGAAAAGGTTGAACACAACAAGGAAAGGCTCGCGTAGTTAAAAGGACCCGATCCCATGCAGAACAATGTGATGCAGTTGCGGCTGTGAGTTAAGAGGGAAGGTCTAAATGCGAAGGCAGTACTCGAGAGTATAAGTGACCCAGCACAAAGAGAAGAGCATGGAACGATGCAGGTAAGATATGCAAGAGGCGGAGGCTATGTAAAACGTAAAGGCATGTGGCAAGTCAGAAAAAGACGGTTGTGAAAAATAGTTAGAAATATAACAGCAGGTAGAGAAGATAAAGGGACAACAGGTAGAGAAGACAAAATAAACGGAAAAGTAAGAGGATGAAAGGGTTGAATTGAAGTAGTGTTGTAACTGCAAATGTAAATTCATTAATTATTTTTATTGTATGTGATGCAAAGGCAAGTCTCCGTAGGCATAGGAAAAACTCCATGAGTGTTGTAATGATTATTTCTCAGGTAATAACTTGAACTGAAGAATGAGGAATCAAATGGGTGGAAGGCATAGGGTTAGGCCTATTCACTTCATATTCCCTGTAGAATGCAATCAGTCAGGAGTTATCTATATAAGAGATGTAATATCAGTGGAAAGAAAGAGGTTAGAGAATTGCAGAATGGATGAGAGAGGAAGAAGAATGTAAGAGCGTTGCAGGAAGTTAGAGAGTGTAAGAAGAAGGAGGAGCAAATAGAGAAGATGTGAAGATTAAAATATGATATAAGGTAGATATGAAGGCTGGAGGACAACAATGAAGAAGGAACATAAAAGATCTGATATCCAGGTAATCAACATGTGTTTTCATTGTAGTGTGAGGAAGTTGGTTCTTCCATATCAAGTTGTAGCTTGATAGATGTACAGTTGTAGCTGGCTGAGGTAGGAGCCTCCTGTAGGTTGTAGCCTGCAGAAAATAGATGGGAGTTGGAGCTTCCTTGCAAGTTCTAGCTTGCAGAATTGAGGTAGTGGCCTCCTGTAGGTTGGTGTTTACAAAAATATGTGGTGAGAGGGAGTTGGAGCTTGGCTTTGCATCACAACAATAATAAGATGTGGTTTTCTCCCTTATGGGTTTCCACTTATATCTGTTGTCTATGTGTATGATGATTATGTGTAGATATTCTATATTTAAATCTGCTTAATACTTGTTGCTCACTTATTAGGATTTTGGTTTCATTATATAATAAGTTGACCATGAAATGAAGGTGTAAATAAGTTTGAAAGAAAGTTTTCAAAGACCATGAATGTGTTAAACTGATTCACCCCCCCTCCCTCTTAGTTTAACTAAGGGTCCAACAGCCAAGCTCGGGGAGCTTGCTTAAAACCATACAATTATTTCTTCAGCTTGCAACATGTGTTATGCGATCTTCCATTTCAAATCCATGTGGTTGTTCAACATATACTTATTCCTGTAACATGCCTTTAAGGAAAGAGGTTTGTCCATCCTTGATTATCAGCAAGGGAAAATATCGAATGGATAGTTGTGTATCGAGATACAGGAGAAAATATTTCATCGTAATCTTATCCATTTTTTGAGAGAAACCTTGAGCTACGAACCTCACTTTTTTATTTCTCAATGCATCCATCGATTCTATGTTTTATATTTAAAAGCCACTTCGAAGTCACAACATACTTCCCATGCAGTCTCAGTGCAACATCCCATACATTTTTTTTCACAATAGACTCATATTCCTTGGCCATGACATCCTTCCAAACTTGTTCTTTGAATACTTTTTCAAATGAGGATGGTTCATCTTGAATCATAGTGCTCATAGCAGCTACATATCCCTAATACTTGCAAGGTAGAAGATAACCAGAATATCATTTTTGTAAAATTTGTACAGGATAATGAAGCAACTCAAAATATTCCTACAGAAGTAGAAGACGTCAAGAACATGACCTGCAATGAAATAAATAGAAACAAGAAGGAATCTCAAATAACAAAGAACGAAATCAATAAACAGTCAGCTGGAAAAATATCTTACACTCCTGAATATGGAAAATTCGGAAGTCGTCAAAGGATATTCTTTCCTCCTATGAGAAATGTCACTTGTTTTTCCTGCCACAAACTGGGACATATTGATGCATACTGTTAAACAAAGAGAATCGATTCCAACCAGCAAAGTATGAAAAAAATGAAAAGACTACCTAAAGCAAACAAATGGAGAGGACAACCCTTCACCAGGTACACTAATCGTTTCCATGGGTATTGTTTTTATTGTAAGGGGTACGACCATAGGGCCATGGAGTGCAGAGCGAATGGACAAAAAATAATGTATGAAAACTCAAGGAAAATGATGAACAATGCAGAATTCACTCGTGTACATAATATATTCAAAAACATAATCAAATGCTTTGACTACCATCAAATCGGGCACAAGTGTCACAAATGTCCTCTCAGAGAATGTGGTCCATATTCTCAGGAAAGGTACCATACATAAGGATGCATGTAGTGGAAAAAGAAGTTGAATAAGTGTGACCTGGCTCTAATAGCTCAAGCTCAGAAAAGCCAATGGTATTTGGACAATGGATGTTCAAAGCATATGACTGGAGATCGAAGCAAGTTTGTAACCTTTGATGAAAAGAAATCTGGGAATGTAACATTCGGCAATGATAAAGCAGGGAAAATCAAAGGAAAAGGCTCAGTAATTCTGAATAGTGGAAGAGTAAAGGCTCAAGATGTACTATTTGTGGATGGGCTAAAAGCCAATCTGCTAAGCATCAGTCAACTGTGTGATAAAGGCTGTGAGGTCTTTTTTAGAGCCCAAGACTATGAAGTAATATCGAGCACCATGGGAAATACCTTGATCAAAGGTGTTCGAATAGAAAGTAATTTCTATATAGTAAAAGAAGAGAATTAAGCATGGCACATAAGCAAACTTGATGAATCATGGTTATGGCATAGAAGATTGGGACACCTAAACTTTGACCACATCATCAGTCTGACCAAGAAGAACGCAGTCAGAGATATGCCAGCAATAAAGAAGCCTTAAAATACCATATGTAAATCCTGCCAACTGGGCAAGCAGATCCGCATATCTTTCAAGACCAAAGAGATACTATCTACAAGTCGGCCTCTTCAGCTTGTACACATGGACCTGTGTGGACCTTCAAGAACTAAAGCACCAAGTGGAGAATCTTATTTCATGTTGATAATAGATGATTTTACTAGATTTACGTGGGTAGCATTTCTCAAATATAAATCGGAAGCTCTTGAGAAATTCAAAATATTCAAGGCATTGGCAGAAAATCAAACAGGATGCAAGCTAAAGTGCATCAGATCATACATAGGAGGTGAATTCACAGACTATGATTTTGCAGACCTATGTAATGAACATGGGATAAAACAATAGTTTACAATTGTCCGTACACCTCAACAAAATGGAGTGGCAGAGAGGAAAAACAGGTCAGTACAACAGATTTCCAGAGCCATGATGCAAGAAAGTAACATTCCCCAAACCTATTGGGCAGAAGCAGTACACAAAGTTGTTCACATTCTCAAAAAAGCACATCTAAGACCAAATTGTGATAAGACTCCTTACGAATTATGGCATGGTAAACCCACATCAATCAAGCACTTTACAGTCTTTGGAAGCACGTGTTTCATAAAAATTAATGATGAAAACTGGGGAATTTTGATGCAAGAGATGATGAAGGAATATTTTTAGGATATGCATCCAAGAGTAAGGGTTACAGGTGTTACAACAAAACACTGCGCAAAATTGTGGAAAGAATTGATGTAATAGTTGACGAAGATCTACCAAACAGAACAAGAAACACAAGTTGCGCCAATCCTTCAGATGATCATGAGGCTGAGAACCAAGATAATGATGAACATAGAAAGACAACAGAAGATACTGAATTAATCTCAAAAGGTCCCTCAAGATACACTCAAAAGAACCATCTAGAAGATCAAATAATTGGGGACAAGAGTGTGGGAGTCCAAACAAGAAGACAACTTGCTGAACAGACATAAGAAGTATACCTGGCCATGCTATCTCAAATAGAGCCAAAGAAGTTCAAAGAAGCCAACAAAGACAAAAACTGGGTAAATGCTATGAATGAAGAACTAGACCAAATTGAGAAGAACAATACCTGGGAATTAATTCCAAGACCCACTAGGAAAAATGTCATTGGCACAAAATTGATATTCAAGAATAAGATGAATGAACAAGGGCAGGTAATCAGAAGTAAAGCCAAACTTGTATGCAAGGGATATTCTCAAATTGAAGGACTTGATTATGATGAAACTTTTGCCCCTATAGCTAGAATGGAAGCAATCATAATGTTTTTGGCCTTTACATGCTATCATGATTTCAGGGTATATCAAATGGATGTAAAGTTCACGTTCCTGAATGGAGATCTAGAGGAAGAAGTCTACATGGAACAAGCTGAAGGATTATCATTAGCAGATAAACATGACTATATGTGCAGATTAAAGAAAGCCTTATATGGTCTGAAACAAGCTCCTTGTTCATGGTATTCAGGGCTGGACAAATACTTGAAAAAACAAGGGTTCAAGAAAGCAGGAGTAGACAGAAATTTGTACATAAAGGCTAATGAAAACAAACTCATAATTGTAATAGTGTATGTAGATGACATCATGTTTGGTAGCAACAAAGATGAGTTAGCAAAAGGATTTGCTGAAGAAATGAAATCAGAGTTTGAGATGTCAATGATTAGAGAGCTCACCTTCTATTTAGGACTTCAATTTCTACAAAAGAACACATGAACATTCATCTCACAAGAAAAATATTTAAGAGAGATGTTGAAAAGGTTTCAAATGGAAGACTGCAAACCCGTGTCAACTCCCATGATCACTGGATGCAAACTATGTGCTAATGATCCATGGTAGGAAGTCTGCTATACCTAACTGCCTCTAGACCAGACATTATGTTGGCAGTAGGACTTGTGGCGAGATATCAAGAAGCACCAAAACAAAATCACTTACTAGCAATCAAGAGAATATTCAGATATCTGCAAGGAACTGCACATTATGGCCTATGGTATCTAAAAAGAAAAAGCTTCACTTTGACAACATACACAGATGTAGATTGGGCCAGCTGCATGGATGACAGGAAAAGCACAAGTGGAGGTGCATTTTATTGGGAAAATGTCTAGTGGCATGGCTAAGCAAGAAGAAAATCTCTCTATCTACATCAGAAGCATAATACATAGCATAAGCATGTTGCACACAAGTAATGTGGATGAAACAAACTCTCCAAGACATGAAGGTAAGCATTGATGAACCCATTTCTATCAAATGTGACAATACAAGTGCAATAAGTATATAAAAAAATCATGTACTTCATTAAAAAACAAAGCACATCCCAATAAAGTAGCACTTCCTAAGAGAACAAGTAGCACAGAAATTGGTGAAGTTGGAATATGTACCAACAAAGGAATAAACAACAGACATATTCACAAAAACTCTTGCTAAAGAATCATTTGAATATCTAAGAGACAAACTACGGGTAGTGTCTGCAAATGTTACTCTCTTATATGATTAAAAAAATAATAATAATGGTTGCATACAAGAAACATGATTAGTGCATAAGACAAGTGATAGTCAATATCAGAGAAGAAAGCATCATTCCAGGGGGAGAGCAATCAATAAATTGTCATAAAAGAGCTAGAACAATGGAGCAGTGCATGGAACAGGTCCTCAAGATCAGAGTTTATGGCAGAATTACATGAAGTATGAAGGGTCTGTCGGCTAGTATAGTAGTCTAGAACATATAACCAACAACAGGCAGTAAAGGTGAACCACATAATAGTTCTATGATTCTCAAAGTGTCCTCCCAATAACTCTTATACACCAGTATGGAGCATCAAGGTATAATGTACACTAGGAAATGTGCAACCCTTTGCCATTAATGTCAAAGGGGGAGAAAAAAAATTAAGCAGAAGAAGAAAGGCTCTTCTAAAAAGCAAGAAGAGGAAGAAACACACCTTTCAGAATGAAAAGGGGAGGAATTCCTGGAGGAAGTATTGGAGTATTGGTGGATGTATTGCCATCAATGCCAAAATGGGAGACTGTTGGAAATATTGTCATTGATGGAAAAGGAGCAGAAAGGAGTTTCACCATAGAGGCAAAAGAGCATCGATAGAAGCATAACCTAAAGCAGAGAGAATGTAGCTAACAAAGCAGCAAAGGCAGCAAAGGCAACAAAGAAGTAGCAAAGGCATGCAAAAAGCGAAAGAATCCCAAGTCGAAGTGAAATGCGAATAGAAGATCAAGCTTAGGAGAGATCATCGCACTTAGAATAAAGAACAAGCTCAGGAGGAGTAGCATGGAGGGACCGGTGTCACAGAGCGGGATAACGTAAACAAACGAAAAATAGACTAAGGCAAAATAATTCCAAGTAAGGTGAACGGACGATTATGATTAGATCGCAACAGCAAAGGCAAGAAATTGATGGATAAGATTCATCGCAAGATAAGCAGGGTAGAAATAAATCGGAAGTGCTAGCGGTAGCAAGGACCATAGATTTGGGCAGATCAATGGTGACGATCATATCACCGGAGATCAAAATCGCAAGTCACAAGGTAATTGTTTTAATTTGTGATGCGATGTGATGCGATCGCATATCGCATATCGCATAAGATATGAGTTCAAACGGTATGGTAAATTATATGCGATAGCCAATATTGTGATATTGCGATGCAATATTACCATCACATATCACAATCGGGGTAGGAGAAAATTCACACAAACACAGTGGTCACAGAAAATGCGAAGTGCGATATGTTGACATGGCGATGATGTGGAAAGTGACGTGGCAGCTGACGTGGACCTGAACCCAAAAATTGCAAATAAATCAAGATGACGTGGTAGTGACGTGGTGATGACGTAGCAAGGTGATGTGGCATGATGACATGGAGATGACATGGACCTGGCCCACATATCGCAAATCGCAAGATCGGAGGGGTGAAGATCGTAAGAGCAAGGTTGAATCTTCGAAATGTGAAATGTGATAAGAGTACCGGATGAGACGCAACTTCAAAGCAAAATTCTAAAGGATTTCAAATCCGAAGGTATAAGGTTTCCCTTTGAGAAATCAAATCGGGGGTTGGAAGAGCTATGCATCGCAAGAAACACATGGGAACGCAGAAGTGCGAAGTGCGATAAAGAGAGCGGACGCAATGCAGATCAAAGCTGAAGCCTAAAAGTTTTCAAGTCTGGAAGTATGTGATTTTCCCTTTGTAAATCTTATTGGAGAGCAAATGATCCATTTAGCAAAGAACGATGGAAATATTGAAATGCGATAAAAAGTGGACGCGATATTGTTCAGAGGTAAATAGTAATGTATTTCATGTCCAGGCTTAATGTATTTTGCGTTGTTTCTGAAGAAAATAGTGGAAGCAGAGGTTGACTCGGGTAAAAAAAGAAAAGGTTGAACATGACAAGGAAAGGCTCACGTAGTTAAAAGGACTCGATCCCGTGCAGAACAATTTGATGTAGTTGCGGCTGTGAGTTAAGAGGGAAGGTCTAAATGCGAAGGAAATACTTGAGAGTATAAGTGACCCAGCACAAAGAGAAGAGCATGGAACGATGTAGGTAAGATATGCAAGAGGCGGAGGTTGTGTAAAACGTAAAGGCATGGGTCAATTCAGAAGAAGACAGTTGTGCAGAACAATTAGAAATATAACAAAAGGTAGAGAAGATAAAGGGACAGCAGGTAGAGAAGACAAAATAAACGGAAAAGCAAGAGGTTGAAAGGGTTGAATTGAAATAGTGTTGTAACTGCAAATGTAAATTCATTAATTATTTTTATTTTATGTGATGCAAAGGCAAGTCTCCATAGGCATAGGAAAAAATCTATGAGTGTTCTAATTATTATTTCTCATGTAATAACTTGAACTGAAGAATGAGGAATTGAATGGGTGGAAGGCATAGGGTCAGGCCTGTTCACTTCATATTCCCTGTAGAATGCAATCAATCAGGAGTTATCTCTATAAGATATGTAATATCAGTGGAAAGAGAGAGGTTAGAGAACTGCATAATGGATGAGAGAGGAAGAAGAATGTAAGAGAGCTGCAGGAGGTTAGAGAGTGTAAGAAGAAGGAGGAGAAGATAGAGAAGCTGTGAAGATTCAAAGATGATATAAGGCAGATATAAAGGCTAGAGGACAACAGTTAAGAAGGAATAGAAAAGAGTTGATATCTAGGTAATCAGCATGTGTTTTCATTGTAGTGTGAGGAAGTTGGTGCTTCCATATCAATTTGTAGCTTGATAGATGTCTAGTTGTAGCTGGCTGAGGTAGGAGCCTCATGTAGGTTGTAGCTTGCAGAAAATAGATGGGAGTTGGAGCTTCCTTGCAAGTTTTAGCTCGCAGAATTGAGGTAGTGGCCTCCTGTAGGTTGGCGTCTAAAAAAATCTATGGTGAGAGGGAGTTGGAGCTTGGCTTTGCATCACAACAATAATAAGATGTGGTTTTCTCCCTTATGGGTTTCCACTTATATCTGTTGTCTATGTGTATGATGATTATGTGTAGATATTATATATTTAAATCTGCTTAATACTTGTTGCTCACTTATTAAGATTGTGGTTTCATTATATAATAAGTTGATCATGAAATGAAGGTGTAAATAAGTTTAAAAGAAAGTTTTAAAAGACCATGAATGTGTTAAACTGATTTACCCCCCCCCCCCCCCCTCTTAGTTTAACTAAGGGTCCAACAGCCAAGCTCAGGGAGCTTGCTTAAAACCATACAATTATTTCTTCAGCTCGCAAACATATGTTATGCGATCTTCCATTTCAAATCCATGTGGTTGTTCAACATATAATTATTCCTGTAACATGCCTTTAAGGAGAGAGTTTTGTCCATCCTTGACTATCAGCAAGGGAAAATATAGAATGGATAGTTGTGTATCGAGATACAGGAGAAAATATTTCATCGTAATATTATCCCTTTTTTGAGAGAAACCTCGAGCTACGACCTCACTTTGTATTTCTCAATTCAACCATCGATTCCATGTTTTATATTTAAAAGCCACTTCGAAGTCACAACATACTTCCCATGCAGTCTTAGTGAAACATCCCATACATCATTTTTCACAATAGACTCATATTCCTTGGCCATGGCATCCTTCCAAACTTGTTCTTTGACTACTTCTTCAAATCAGGATGGTTCATCTTGAATCATAGTGCTCATAGCAGCTACATATCCCTGATAGTTGCAAGGCTCCTTCCTTTATCTGAAGGATCTACAAATGGGAATGCTTCTTTCATTATCCTGTAGAGCGTTGTGAAGCCAAAGTGGTCTTTTGTTTGAAGGAGGATCACTTAGAGGTGGATCTAATGGATCCATAAGCTCCATGGGAATATCAATATCATCTTACTTGGGCATATAAGTACCATCTAGAATATCCATGTCATCATCATCTTCCTTGGGAGGCAGAGGAAGGTCTCTTTCTTTAAAGAGTGATGCATTTTCATCGAAATTTATGTCCCTGCTAATTTAAACCTTCCTTTGACCAAGAATATATATTCTGTATTCCTTGGATTTTTCACAGTAACCCATAAACATACCCTTTCTGCCTGTAGCTTCCAACTTGTTTCTTTTTTCCTTCATCACATGAAAGAATACAGGGCATCCAAATATATGAAGATGGCTAATGTCAAACTTTTTACCTGTGAATATTTCTTCAGGAGTCTTGTTCTTCAATGCTTGATGAGGCACTCAGTTTTGAACATATACAACAACATGTGTGTCTTCAGCCCACATAAAATTTGGTACCTTTTGATCACGAAGCATGGTATGAGCAGCTTCCAATATAGACCGGTTCTTCCTTTCAGCTAAGCCATTGTGTTCAGGTGTATAAGACACAATAGTTTACTTCTTGATCCCTCCCTTCTTGTAGAATGGTATGAATTATTTTGACATGTATTCTTCTCCATTATCGAACTTGAAAACATTGATTCTTTTTCCTTACTGATTTTCGATCAAAGCTTTTAATTCCTGGAAATTTTTAAAGTCTTCATCCTTGTGCTTGAGGTAGTGTACCCATCTCTTTCTTGAGAAATAATCATTGAAGGTGATATTGTAGATATAACTACCAATATAATTCACATACATCCGACCACATATATCTGAATGAATGAGATGGAGGATGTCAGATTTCTTGTTCTTACTCGAAGAAAATGGTCCCCTTGTTTTCTTTCCACTTGTGCAACCAGGAGAAACTCCATCATGATGAGTTTGAACATCAGGAATACCTTAGAACAATTTCTTCAATTTTGGAAGAGGATCATATTTTATGAGCCAGCCTATGGCGCCACAATTCACTTAGATGATTAGTGTTATGAACCAATTCTAGAAGTGGCCTTCTTGTGGCTTTATATATTCCTTTAGATATCAGACCTATTGTGAATGCATATTTCATATGTGAATCATAAGACCAAGTTAAGACCTTTCCATTGATGAAGGAAACTCTCATCCCTTTATCTTCTAATGTAGATATAAAAATAAAATTCTTCATTATAATTGTCACATACATAACATCATGCAATAATAGTGATTCCCCAAAATTCCATAGAAAATTAACAGATCCATATCCTTTTACAGAATGAGTGGAGTTATATCCAAGAATGATCTTATTTTTAGTCTCCCTATCTACCAGATTATAGAGAAATTATTTATATCTAGATAAGTGATGAGTGGCCCCACTGTCAACCAAGAAAATCTCCCACGAATCTGGTGGAGAAGAACTAGTAAGTGCAGAAATGATGATATATTTAGATTTATTCACAACATTACTTTCATACCTGGGATCCCTTGACTTCTTTTGAGGACGATGTTCTTCTTCACAGTCGCTTGAAGAATCTCTTCTTCTTTCACATATTCTATCACGGTTGTTCCTTTTATTGTATCTTCTTAGTTTATCATTCTTGTTGCTTTTTTTGTTGTAACATGGCCTCTTTCTCTTCTCAAGAAAATTCGAATGCATAATGACCATTCTTGTTGAAGTTATAGCATTCAATATGGGATAGTGATTTGTCATTCTTTCCTTTTGAGCTTTGAGGAGGAGGTTTTCTAGAAGGGACTAAATTTTACCTCTTCCTTTTGTTATGGGATGTTGGAGTTCCCATGTTTTGGCCAGATTGGCAAGACCAAAAGATGAGACAACATCATAACCACTTTGGTGTTGAGATTGCAACAAGATGACGAGCTTAGTGGAAAGAAGTTGCCTTCACTAAGTGGGCCCGCAGGCTATTTTTGGCGCAAGTCTATTTTTAGACTATGTCTATTTTTAGACATGTCGATCATATTCTATGAGTTGCAGGATGCTATTTGTGGATGGTTGGTCATGTTGTAAAAATAGATGGACTTCTATTTTTAGACATATTGGGCGGAATCTATTTTTAGATTGCCAGTCTAAAAATAGATATGTCAATATTATTAGCTCTTAATAATATTTGGACTATAAACATTATCTTATTCTCTTGGAGCACTTTAGTTAAGTGCACAGATGTGGCACAGGAGCTGACAGAAGGAATTACGCTATTCCTGAGGGTTAAGTGGAGCTATTGCATGGAGACTTCAGTTAGAACTCATGTGACAGAGTTTGGTGGAGTTATTGAAGTAGTTGGTGGAGTTGTGTTCAGTTTAACTCAGTTAAACATAGTTGAGCTAGTTGTATCTAGTCTAACTGATTGATACACTAGTGAGAGTGGTGTGAATTAATTATTAATTAATTCACTAATTATTAAATCATTAATCAACTAAAGAATACATCATTTAACTACAGTGCATGGACAATTTCAGTGGAGACCAGTGAAGAGGTAGGTGAAAGAGCAATGTGACTATCAGTTGTGACTATAATGTTGCATGATTTGCAACACACAGTGGTTGGAGATGCCAATGAGGATTGCGTGAGCAAGGCTGGACCAATTCGAGTTCATTCAGAGCCATTCTTCAGCAGTGATTGCGCAGTAGAGGCAGGCTAGCAGGTGGCAAATATTGGAGCATGAGATTTGCTAGATCGGACCTGATTAGTGTGTAGCAATTGGAGAATGTACTGAGAGATTGTGAGGAGATTTGTATGATGATTTTTACATGATCTCTATGACATATAATATACAGATAGTTGGGGGTTTTCAGCTTTAAGCTTTCCCATAAATTACTGTGTTCATATGTGTGAATGTTTATGGTTTTAATGTGTGCATGCAATTGATTTTATTTGTGCAATTAATGATCAATGGTAGAAGAGATTCTGTATTGTGCATGAAGTCAAATAGTGTGTGATAAGGAGAATCTCGGATGCATAACATATCAGTTATATAAATTTCTACATTTGGGGCCCTAGGATCTAGCCCTCCTGGACCCGGAGAGGGATCTCTCCAATAAAAAAAAGAATAATGTATCTTTGAAGCTCAAAATGAGATGTTAGGCTAGGTATGAAGCACAAGGGAGGCTTAAAATGATTGGGTTGGTTATCGGGTTGGTCATGAGATCAATAGACCGAGAAGGTAATGGGAAGAAAGGAGCAGAGCAGTAGGACGTTTTGGCAAAAGAGGATGGGTTAAGGCTGTGCCATCCATTAGGCTATGGAGTCATGAAAGGAGATTACTTGCAAACAACTAGCCAAGGCTTTCATAGGGCACGTCATCTATACTAAAGGATCTTTGAGATAGATGATGGAATGGAACAATAAGGAGAATAAAAAAGAGACACAAAGAGCAGCTTGAGATCAGACCAGAGGTCATCTAACTCTAGATCTTCTTCGACATACTCTCGAAGGAGAAACAATAATATTTAAACACAAAACCAGGCCTGAGATCATATAAGGACTTTCAACCTTCAATGCTTCGACACCAGCTCACGAGATCTTGAAAAGGTCAATCTGTTGAACAAGGACCCCAGTGGACAGGGCTTACACTAAATCCCTGGTATCCCAAATCCTCTATCTTGAACCCAAACAAGAACAACCAAGTAGTAAACTCTGAGTTCACACATCAGCTAGCAGTGAATAAAAACTGCTACACTAGTTAAACCACGTGAGTTTGCCCTCAGATTTCACTATCAACAGAAAACATTAAAGGTAGGGAGAGTAGAAACATAGGGTACCATGCGAGGGTAAATCCTATGCCAGATTTCTGATGCATACCAGAAGAAATAAACAACATGAAAAAATGTAATAAAACAATGTAAAGAGAAAACATCACCCGTAGTAATAGACCAGGATCCTGTGAAATTTTCTTGATTAATTGATGCAAAACCAGTCATATACACTGAGCTCAATAGCTGATTACAGTCCCAACTTTCTCCTCCCAGCCTACTACATTACAGACAACTCTGCTACTCTCTCCCAAAACTGTTTCTAACAGTAAAAAATGAATCCCTACAACTACAACAGCAATAACGCAATCCAACCCTTTTCAAAGTGTTCTCTAGGATTCTTTATAGGAAAAACGGATAGCAGGAGTAGGTGATATACATTAAGTCGTTTATTAAGATAGAGTGGAGGAGGCATTTCACGCCCACTCTGCTTAATAGCTCTTCGGTATACTTGGTGGTCCAGTTTGGAGTCTTGTCAGGTTAGATTTGAACTCTGATGTTTCTTTAAAGTTATTTCTGGCTGTAAGGCTCTTTGTTTCATCTTCTGAAGCAAGTAAGGTGACTGAAGGTCTTCTGGGCTTTCATACCTCCATTATTGTTGTCCTGACAGTATTTGGAAGCTTTCTATCAGCGAGATGGCCTTTGGGAGCTTGAGGAGGCATGGAGACTTCTGTCGGAGGGCGTACTATTCTGAGAAAATATATTGCTGATGCTGAGAGTAGATATGGCTCGTTTCATGTGCTCTTTCTAATCTTTAGAATGTGCATTAATCCTTTGATCACGGGATTAGGAGTTGAATATTCAATTACTGGGTTTAATCCGCTGAATCCATCTCTTTTGTTTCACTGAGCCATTGCTGTAATGGCCTCTCTGTGTTTCGAATCACAGTGACTGCGATTACGGCAAATAGAGTGAATTCATCACTCTGTATACCCTGCACAGTAAAATAAACCAAGTATAAAATCCAGGGGTGGCGGAAGAGGTGTTGTGGAGGCCTGGAGGAATAGTGGCGCTACTGTGGAGACAGTGGCTATAGGGAAAACGAGTAAAAAATGCAGTGAAATGGAGGTTTGGTGGAGAAATGCATGTGGACCATTGATCTGGCTGAGATGGACGGCTGAGATCTAAGAGGAGGGGAGCGATGGGGGAGGCCTAAATCCGATGGGTGATGGATCGATTGGCTTTGGACCGTTAGATCTACAAGAGATCGACGGCTGTGATTGGATTGGAGGAGCCCAATCGGGGGACACATGGTAGAATGAGGGTGGATCCTGGCCATTGGTTCTTGTGGATTCAATGGCCGAGATCGCATCGGAGGGTCGCAATCGGGAGGGACGGAGGATGGCACAGTTTAAAAATTGCGATTGCGATCAGAGTGAGGATGCAAGGGCCGTCAGATTAAAAGTGAATCGACGGTGAAGAAGTCATCGGAGGTTTACGACGGAGTGTGATTGGGGCGTGATGGAACAGGTGGGCCGTTAGATCTCTGCAGATCAATGGCAAGGATTATTTCAAAAGCCGACAGACCAAAAACACTATCTCATCAGGAGTTTTGTTTTACAAAGAAAATAGGGGCTTCAACCATTTCTTCGATTTCGATAATCGATTTACGGGCTAGCGCTTGGTTTTAGCACCCAGGCTTATGGAGGGGAAGTGGTTAAGGGGCTCGCTGAAAGGGGCTAAGCCTGTCATATGGTAAAATATGGGTTTTTAGCCAAAAAGAGGATTTTAAGGCTAAAGAGGGAATCGGTAGATAGAATAAGGGGATATCAAACCAAACAAAGAATATTTGAAGGGTTTAAAGGGAATTATAAAGGGGGAAAAGGTGATGAAAATAGAGGTTTAATAGGGCTGAAATAAAAGAAAAAACGGAGGCCCTTGGGCATTTTCTTTACAACAGAGAGGCTTTTAGACTAGGAACAACAATGAGGATTTATCAAAGGGAAAAGGCACAGGAGGCTTCAAGAATGATGTGTTTTCATAGGAGATGCATTCCTTGAAGTCTCAAAAACATTTAATCCCCCTGTTTGCTTGTCAAAAAATTCATAGGGGGCTAACAGTGGCTCCACACGGGGATTGCTTCTTCTTGAAGGAGTCAAGAATTCAGAGAATGATCTTTGGTATAGGCCAGATGCCTGGTGCTTGAAACACCTTTTCTTCTTTGATTCAGCTGCCACAAACCATGAAGACACATATTAGCAGCAACATCACTCAAACAACTACCTACCCAGATTAAATCCTAACATTTTTTCTTCTGGGTGCATTTGGACTTGTAGACCTTAAAATCATCAAGTTTTTACAAACAGGAAAAATAAATATATTCTACTTCTACCCTTATTACTCCATGAGACCAGATTAAACTGTTGGTCTCATATTTTCTCTACCTAAACTACATTTGCTAGGATTAAACTATCTAGCAGATTTCTTCTCTACATTCTAAGACAGAAATTGAAAACAATCAAGCCAGGTTTAGACTGTCTGGCTTGCCGCGGGCCATGGAATAATAGACAAAACTGCTCATGGACTGTAAACCTTGCAAAAATTAAAATAACTGACTAAATTCTCATGGACTGAGCTTTATTGAGCTTTTCCTACCTACCCTACTCTACTGGAATATTTTCAAGTCTAGCTTACAAACATTGTCTTCCAATGCAACCAGTCCATCAAGTGATCCCATGAATGGTCTGTTTTGCTCAGCTCCTTGAGCAGGCTGGATAGGCATGTCCACTCCCATTCTCTTTGTTCCTCAACAACAGCTCCCAAAAATTTTCTTGCTGTCTGCAACATGTTGCTCAAACAAACCTTTGATACTTCTTCAAATGTTTGCAGGAAATAATCATAAGGATCGTGAAATGATACCTGGTTATGAAGATTTGGCAGGCAGGCTTCAACTATGATTTCTTCTTCTCCCACTGGATTGAGAAAAAGAATCTCTTGGGGTAGAGTGTCTCCTTCATCTTCTAAACTGGAGGACTCATTGTACATTGCTACTGAGTCCTCTTGGAGCTCTGATATGTTCTGCTCTGTTGGGCCGAGCTCTGTGAAAAGATCTGTGTATTCATGAGCAGGGGTATTTTCCATTACTTCCTCTTTTTCCAGGGAAGGCTTTTTACTTTCATCTTGCTCAAGAATCTCTTCTTTGCTTTCCTCCTCGTCTTCTGAAAGGAAAGACTACTGACCTCCGATCTCATGAGACTCATCTCTGATGCTTTCATAACTTTCACCATCAGTGTCATAGATAGGCTGACTGGGTTCATTGCTTCTCTGGAGTTGCTGGCCCTGACCTCCCTCCCATGAATCCACTGATGATGGTTATGCAAGCTTAGCTTCTCTCTAGAAACACTCATCATCAAATAGATCATAACTAGGAAAGTCATAATCATAAGAAATGTCACCAATCAAACCTGTCAGATTCTCAGTAGGTCTTTCTTCATCCTGGTCCTCAGAGGAGTCTTCTGGATCTGCATCAGTCCTGTAGAAGGTTGCAGAGGTGGACCGCGTGTTTGATATTCGGTTCATCTCTTCTTCTGTCAACGAGGAAATTTATTTTTTTAACCCTGACAGAAGCGCACCAGTCCTCTGCTTCTTGTACGAACTGATCTTGAGGCAGGATATCTTCGTGAGCCTCATCTTGAGAATTTTCCCGAGTAAGAGCAAAATCTAGACCAAGATCATCATAGATGTCTTGCTCATCGTCCAGGTCTGGAGTTGGCTCTTGTTCAGGAAAATGCATGGGATGCTCTAAAAGAAGCATGGGCTGTTCTAAATAATCATTATTTACATTTAAATTAGCCATATGCATCTCCAACACTTTACCAAACATGATCACTATTCCATTTAATTGATCTGCCAAAGCATCAAGCTTTGCATATCTGTCCATGTCTGGATCCATGTTTCCTGCAAAGAAGGTCACAACATCTTCTCAACTAGTTCAGAGTTTTCCACTAGTGGAGTCATTGGTTCTATTAGGAATTATAGAGAGTGGAGTCGCGAGGTGGATGAATTTGAATTTTTGTAACAGGCTGCTGTCCACTGTCAGAAATGAAATACCAATCTAAATGCATTGGTCTGAGTTGCTCCCCAACAGAGTCACCATTATGTTGGAGACTGCAATGGGACACAAACCAATGTTAGCAGTTAAGGACTCTCAGATTTTTCCCCAGTGGAATCACCATTATGTTGGAGTTCCCATGTTTTGGCCAGATTGGCAAGACCAAAAGATGAGACAACATCAGAACCACTTTGGGGCCCTAGGATCTAGCCCTCCTGGACCTGGAGAGGGATCTCTCCAATAAAACAAAGAATGATGTATCTTTGAAGCTCAAAATGAGATGTTAGGCTAGGTATGAAGCACAAGGGAGGTTTAAAATGATTGGGTTGGTTATCGGGTTGGTCATGATATCAATAGACTAAGAAGGTAATGGGAAGAAAGGAGCAGAGTGGTAGGACGTTTCGGAAAAAGAGGATGGGTTAAGGCTGTGCCATCCATTGGGCTATGGAGTCATGAAAGGAGATTACTTGCAAACAATCAGCCAAGGCTTTCATAGGGCACGCCATCTATACTAAAGGATATTTGAGATAGATTATGGAATGGAACAATAAGGAGAATAACGAAGAGACACAAAGAGTAGCTTGAGATCAGACCAGAGGTCATCTAACTCCATATCTGCTTCGACATACTCTCGAAGGAGAAACAATAAGATTTAAACACAGAACCAGGCCTGAGATCATAGAAGGACTTTCAACCTTCAATGCTTCGACACCAGCTCACGAGATCTTGAAAAGGTCAATCTTTTGAACAAGGACCCCAGTGGATAGGGCTTACACTAAATCCCTGGTATCCCAAATCCTCTATCTTGAACCCAAACAAGAACAACCAAGTAGCAAACTCCGAGTTCACACATCAGCTAGCAGTGAATAACAACTGCTACACTGGTTAAACCACGCGAGTTTTCCCTCAGATTTCACTATCAGCAAAAAACATTAAAGGTAGGGAGAGAAGAAACATAGGGTACCATGCGAGGGTAAATCCTATGCCAGATTTCTGATGCGTACCAGAAGAAATAAACAACATGAAAAAATTTAATAAAACAATTTAAAGAGAAAACATCACCCGTAGTAATAGACCGGGATCCTATGAAATTTGCTTGATTAATTGATGCAAAACCAGTCACATACACTGAGCTCAATAGCTGATTATAGTCCCAACTTTCTCCTCCCAGCCTACTACATTACAGACAACTCTGCTACTCTCTCCCAAAACTATTTCTAATAGTAAAAAATGAATCCCTACAACTACAACAGCAATAACGCAATCCAACCCTTTTCAAAGTGTTCTCTAGGATTCTTTATAGGAAAAACGGATAGCAGGAGTAGGTGATATACATTACGTCGATTTATTAAGAAAGAGTGGAGGAGGTGTTTTACACCCACTCTACTTAATAGCTCTGTGCTGTACTTGGTGGTCTGGTTTGGTTTCTTGTCAGGTCAGATTTGACCTCTGATGTTTCTTTGAAGTTCTTTCTGGCTGTAAGGCTCTATGTTTCGTCTTCTGAAGCAAGTAAGGTGACTGAAGGTCTTCTGGGCTTTCATACCTCTATTATTGTTGTCCTGACAGTCTTTGGAAGCTTTTTGTCAGCGAGATGGCCTTTGGGAGCTCGGGGAGGCATGGAGACTTCTGTCGGAGGGCGTACTATTCTGAGAAAATGTACTACTGATGCTGAGAGTAAATATGGCTTGTTTCATGTGCTCTTTCTAATCTTTGAACTACGCATTAATCCTTTGATCACAGGATTAGGAGTTGAATATTCAATTAACTGGGTTTAATCCGTTGAATCCGTCTCTGCTGTTTCACTGAGCCATTGTTGTAATGGCCTCTCTGTGTTCCGAATCACCGAGCCATTACGGAAAATAGAGTGAATTCATCATTCTATATACCCTGCACAGTAAAATAAACCAATTATAAAATCCAGTGGTGGCGGAAGAGTTGCTGTGGAGGCCTGGAGGAATAGTGGCGCTACTGTGGAGACAGTGGCTGTAGGGAAAACGGGTAAAAAATGCAGTGAAATGGAGGTTTGGTGGAGAAATGTATGTGGACCTTTGATCTGGCTGAGATGGACGGTTGAGATCTAAGAGGAGGGGAGCGATGGGGGAGGCCTAAATCCAATGGGCGATGTAGTGATTGGCTTTGGACCGTCAGATCTATGAGAGATCGATGGCTACGATTGGATCGAAGGAGCCTAATCAGGGGACACATGGTAGAATGAGGGCAGATCCTGACCATTGGTTCTTATGGATTCAACGGCTGGGATTGCGTTGGAGGGTCGCAATCGGGAGGGACGGAGGATGGCACAGTTTAAAAATTGCGATTGCGATCGAAGCGAGGATGCGAGGGTCGTCGGATTAAAAGTGAATTGACGGTGAAGAAGGTCATTAGAGGTTTACGACGGAGTGTGATTTGGGCGCGATGGAACAGGTGGGTTGTTAGATCTCTTTAGATCAACGGCGGGGATTATTTCAAAAGCCGACAAACCAAAAAAACTATCGCATCGGGAGTTTTGTTTTACAAAGAAAATAGGTGCTTCGACCATTTCTTCGATTGTGATAATCGATTTGCGGGATAATGCTTGCTTTTAGCGCCCAAGCTTATGGAGGGGAAGTGGTTAAGGGGCTCGCCGAAAGGGGCTAAGCCTATCATATGGTAAAATATGGGTTTTTAGCCAAAAAGAGGATTTTAAGGCTAAAGAGGGAATCGGTAGATAGAATAAGGGGATATCAAACAAAACAAAGGATATTTGAAGGGTTTAAAGGGAATTAGAAAGGGAGAAAAGGTGATGAAAATAGAGGTTTAATAGGGCTGAAATAAAAGAAAAAACGGAGGCCCTTGGGCATTTTCTTCACAATAGAGAGGCTTTTAAACTGGGAACAACAATGAGGATTTATCAAAGGGCAAAGGCACAAGAGGCTTCAAGGATGATGTGTTTTCGGAGGAGATGAATTCCTTGAAGGCTCAAAAAAATTTTAGCCTCTTGTTTTCTTGTCAAAAAATTCATAGGCGGCTAACATGGGTGATATATGAAACAGGCTCTCCCTCTTCATGCTTTTGAATTCTCCCTCTTACTATCATTCTTGATTCTTATTGAGTAATATTTCCAACAATTTTATCAAATGACGAGAGAACGTTGTTGCTACTGATTTTTGTGATGAAGGTTTACCAAACAGGAGGGAGACCTCTAATAGTCATGATAACCAGCACTCTGTCAGGCACATTCTCTCCAACCCTCTGCAGTTTTTCTCTAAGAAGAGAGGTCCTCATAATGTATAATTGAATATTTTCACCTTTTTTCATCTTCATTTCATCGAGTTGATATTTCAAGGTGATAATCTCATTCAAATTGTTAATTTCATACATGTCATCTATATTGTCATATATGTCTTTAGACTTTCTTAAATTCCCAACATATGCAAGTAAATGATCTTGTAAAAAAACAGCTATAATTTTCTTTTATTTGGATTCACCATTCTTGTATTTGTTCTTTATAGAAGTGGAGGAATTTTCTGAAGGCTCAGGCATATTTCCTTGAACGTATTCCAACACATCGTTGTTTTCAGTTACAATCTCCAACCTGACTTTCCATGCAACAAAGTTTGATGCATCACCCAATTTCTCATGCTCCTTTAAGGTATAGGAATACATATTGACTTTGGCAAGTAGATATGCTTACAGATACTGAGGGCTTCACTACTTGTCTTCTTCCGGGATTTTCCTTAACCTTAGATCTGATACAATGTTAATTTTTTTAGATTTTCTATGTTGTATCAATTACTTCCCAATTTAATTCTTCATAAACAATGCATCCAATTATTAGCACGGTAATTAATCATAAACTGTAACTGAAGATATAACAATCATGCAGTGATAAATAAGACAACAACACAACCATGAGAGACAATGAATTGGTTCAAGACCAGGGAAAAAATATTGGAATCACGATTTTCGTTAGACCAAAATCCACAGGCATTAGTCTCTGCTACAATCATTAGAGTTAGGATCCATGAGAGGCAGTTATTCCATGTCGCAAAACACATGGGGAGCGTTGAACCCAATGTCCAATAATCTCCCCCCCAACGCGAGTCGGGTGAGTTTCAAACTCAAGACCTATCGCTCTGATACCACTTGTTGGAGTCACAGTTGTCGTTAGACCAAAACCCACAGGCATTAGTCTCCACTACAATCGTCAGAGTTAGGATCCATGAGAGGCGGTCAGTCCATGTCACAAAACACACGGGGAGAGTTGAATCCAATGTCTAAAAAAACCCCCACAAGTGGGAAACCCTTTCAAATATTCTTCTTCAATAGATCGTCATCAAATTTTTTCAGAAGAGAGTACAATAAGCCCAATACATATGCAATGGAAAATATACAGATCAGATCTATAGATCTGAGTATCTACAACATCAAGAAACACCTATCCAATGGATCATTGAAATAAAATAATATCAACTTCCAAATCCTATATATGAATCCAGGATGCTATCAAAGACTCATCGCAAACATCTGTGACTGAGAAACAAATATCTAGAAGTATTGCACAAGAAAATGAAGATGACCTAACTTAGATCTGCTTAGAAAAACCCTTAGTCCCAACCTTAAGTAATTATGCCCGCGGTTAGCTTCCCTAGCCGCTACCTTGACACATTATGCCCATGGCTCTGGTCTTGATTAGCTCGATCTAACTCAATAACCCTAGCTGCATTTTTTCCATGCAATGCCCATGGATATAATAGTTTGGTCGCTACCTTACAACATTGTTCCCATGGCTCTGGCCCAGTTTCACTAGTTCTATGCATGTGGCTATGGCCCAAAAGCCTTATTTTAGAGCGAGTCTCTCATGTGTGATTCCATACCCCGCACGAGCTTCTTCATCGAACCTGTGCAAACCAAAATAGAAAAATATGGTCCAATACAAAGAGTGCAAGAATAAAATATCATGAACGAATGTGTGAGAATGAGCTTGAATTCGCTTCTATTTATAGATTTTGTGAGGGACCACTTGGGGTTTTGAATAAATCCACATGTGTTTATGCTGACCCATTCCACTTCATTAATAAATAAAATAATTCATAATTTAATTTATGCTTAACCGATTGGTGCAATCTATAGGTATATTTTTGTCCTCTCTAAAATAGGAATCTAATGAAATTATAATCTTGACCACCTGAGCTATCCAAAGTGAAATTTTACCCTAGTTGAAAAAATTAACAATTTGTTCAGGCTTCTTTGAGGTTTCTTGAGCCTTCACCTGTTGAGTAGTTTGAACAACTTGAGAATCATCAGTTGTAAAGTTTAAGGCTTAGCTATATTCATTCTGTTAGTCATCAGTAATTTTTGCTTTTTATAGAAGAATAAATGCTTATCTTAGATTTCTAGAAACAAAATTCATGAATGTTGTGAGTTCTATAAATCTCACTGCCTTCATTATCCTTAGGATCAATTTTTCATTATTTTACTATACTATCATATCATGGCCAGCTTACCAATATCAAAAGACCCATCATGGGCTCATGACACTCATTTTCACTATGTTTTACCACCCATGACCTTAGCACTTTGTTTTTGGCTTGCCTAATTCCTCCACTTGCCACCTAGGATCACCAACAAACCTACTTACTCTTGTGTTTCCCGGATACATCAAGCATTTATGGTCTCAAAAATATATCTGTAGGCTCTTTAGATAAATTAAGTACATTTTATTTTGGATCTTCAATACATCCAAATATAAAAAACTCTACTTTTTATACTTGAGGACCCAAAGCCAAGTTTTAGTAAAAAACAAGCCCAAAGAGTCTCCCACTAGGTCATCTAGGGTTTCATAGTTTATAGGATTTTTTTGGTATTTTAAATATCCGTTTCTCATGTGCCAAGAGGCTGAAATCAAAGAGAAAGAAGGCCAAGAAATTGTTTTTCCAAATCTGATAAAAAACCCTTCAAGGAAGGCCTCCTTGGTCAATGCACAAATTCTGCAAAAAGATAGTTGCCCATCTTAAAAAATTCTGCAGGAATGATTGAGATGGCCATCAGCAGAAAATTAGGTAAGGTAAGAGGCTAAATCATCACTAAGGAAAACCACAACAAAGGAGAGGCAGCAGGCCTATGTTCAAAGAGAATCAGGGTTTTGATGACTGCTTGGCTAAACAGTGTTATCAAGCAAGGAGTTAGTGCAAAGACCACAAGGACAGAGGCACATCAACACAACCAAACATCAACTGAAGATTTTTGGAAGTTGTAAATGAAGAAGGGAAAAAGGTGAGGTGAACTAAACAGAAATGAATGAACTTAAAGGGTTATAGAGAACTTGGAAGACAACACTAATTATTTGTCTCTAACATCCCTAATACCTGAATTTTTGGGAAGGTAGGCAAAGTAGGTGAAATTAAGACCATGGGCCACTATCATGATAGCAAAAGGTTGAAGAATATATCAGAAGGTGACCTCCATAGTTTTCCAAGGTAAAAAATGCTTCACTACATCAAAAGGAGAAAACATAAATAGTATTAGTTTCAAGGAGGTCAAGCCTCCATTTTCAGTTATAGCCTTCAAAGGATCAAAGGAATAAAGATATGGCTTCGAGTTATAAGGTAAAAACTAACATGAGCATAAGTTTGTTGTTGAGCAACTAAAGTTGTCCAAATCCAAACCATGAAAAAAGAGACCAAAGCACTGTGTCAAAGGCACCTGCAAAGATCAAAATGGTCAAGGGAAGACATATCATGGTAGGATTTACAATCTTTGTCAAAATGGACATGTCACTGTCAAAATCAATAAAAAGGTGAGGAGAAACGTGTTTTAAGGTCGCTAACATCTAGACATATCAAAAAGGGATGAAACATGTTTTGTCATTTTTTCAATGCATAAAGAAGTTTCTGACAGTACCAAGGCCCTCAAAATATTAAAGAGACCTCTTCATCTCTTCAGCACACCCTCACCAAAGGAAGAAAAAATACTTCAAAAGGTTGCAAATCACCTGCAAAAAAGGGTCACAGGATATCAGCTAAAACCATGAAGTGACAAAAAGAAAAAATAGCAAAAGTGGGTTTTATAAATTTGATTTATTTCTCAAAAGGTATAAAAGCACCCAAGTTATCACTTTCCAACTCACTTATCACTTGACAGAGAGAGAAAGTCTTCAGGAGAAAAATCAGAGTTTTTTTTAACCGTTTCTAGGAAAATTTCCCTGGCACTGCGCGAATCGGTGGTGCTGCGCTTACAAGGCCTGGTGTTGCACCAATCAGTGGCGTTGCGCTTACAAGGCCTGGCACTGCATCAATCAGGAATTTCCTCGTTCAAATTAACTCTGCACTGCGCTAATTCGAGGTGTCACTGCGTGAATCAGTGGCGTTGTGCGTAGACAATCCCGACACGCCCAAGACCCAGCAACCTTTCTGAACGACTGACACTGCGCTAATACAAGGGCACGACTACCGGCACTGCGCCCACAGGCCGACACGACTGTTCAGGCAGGGTGTTGCGCTAATGCAGAGGCCATTCGAACAAAGAAAAAAATTTCCCAAAGGCTAAAGATCATCCTCTAATTTTCTCCAAAGGCTTGCAAAGGAGATAAACCTTGTAGGTGCACTTTTCCTCCTCCTCTCAAATATTTTTTCATCTTGATTTCTATGTAATGATTAAACCCTAGTTGTGCAAACCCTAGGTCTTAAATGAAAAGTAAACCTCTGTTTTTTGCCTCCATGAACAAATTAAGTGTCATTTGAGGGAGAATGAATTAGTGTGTTTACAATTCATATTCAAGAGAAGCCCCCTTAGCCTCCAAAGCACTCAGCCCTTAAACTATCCTCCACATCACTCCTTCACAGAAGTTTCCCTCACCACCATTTTAATTTTTCTCCTCAAACCCTCTTTTTTCCACAAACAACTCCCATCACCATGTCAGGGGTAGAAGACAGTAGCAGCAGTGAAAGAGTCAAAGGGCCTATGAGGCCAAATCATAAGGGAGGGCAAGTGAATAGATTTGAACCCCAGAGCACAGTGTCTATCACCTCATCTCCCATGATCCTCTCATATTTTTAGAATGTAGGGTGCTTCTAGTTTTGTGAGAGAGTCAAACAAGTGCAAAGCCACCCAGAGCTTACAAGGCTTTTCATTCTTAACTTGCACAACAAACATTCAAGCCTTGCAGGGGTGGATCTTGAATTATCAATAGATGCCATCTCAAATGCTACAGGTATACCTGCTATTGTTGAAAAGTGGTTTAAGAAAGCCAAATTGGATAAGGACTATTATGAGCCATTTTTCAAAACCAGGTACATAATGGGTTGCAGGGCTATTTTCCCTTTCCCACACCTAGAACAAAGATTTGATCCCTTAATGATGGTTATTATGAAGTACTTCAACTGTGAGGGCAGATACTGCAGGATCTAATCCTACCATACCAGACTCCTCATGCATTTCACAAGGGTTAAGATGCTAAACTTTCCCTACTACCTCTATAGGAGTATGGACAAAATGTCTTCTGTTGTCCCGAGAAGGAATCCTTCCCAACAAATGTAGATTTTATTTCACCATTCCTTGATCAAGATGGTGGTATTACATCAGTTGGAATAAAAGGGCATACCTTGGGATGTGTTCATATCCCATGAAGTCTTCACAAGCCCACAACCTCCTCATCATCCATACTTTCCCTCCTCATCTACACAAGTTCACTCACCTCAAGGAAACCTCCCTTCTTCCCCTTATCTTGATCCATCAAATGAAGAGGATGAGAGTGGAAATAATGAACAAAGTGATGGCAGTGAGGGTAATAGTGACACTAAATAAGTCCAAAGTGAGGAAGAGGAAGATGATGAGGAAAAAGATAGAGATGATGAGGAAGAAGAGAAAAATTATGAGGCAGAGACAGAAATTAATGAAGAGGAAGAGGAAGGAAAAGATGATGAAGAAAGGGGCAGTGAGCATGACAGTGATAAAGGTGAAAACAGTGAGCAAGACAGTGAAAAAAACAGTGACAATATGGAAGAGGATGTTGAAGAAAATGAGGAGGTTGAAAGTGGAAATGAAAAGAGCATTGGTGGAGGGGAGATTAGCAATGAAACAGAGGATACAGAGGCAGAAAATGAAGAGGAAAGTGAGGAGGCAGAGACAGAAAATGATGATGAATCTATGACAGATAATGAAGACATTCAAGAAGATGACAGTGACAAAGAATATTACAATGACAAAGAGGATGACAATGAGGAATATGCAGAAATTGAAGGTAGCAGTGACTAAAATAAAGCCAGCCTCGGTGATGAGAAGGATAGAAAAAAAGAAAATAGTCATGATAGTAATGACAGTTTTCATGGTAGTCATGAAAACATTTAGCCCCTAAATGATAATGACAATGATAGCACTGCAGAAGATAAAGAGGGTGATTTCCCTAATGATAATAATAGTAGTAAAGAGGCAATCAGCTCAAAAGAAGGGCAAAAAGAAAATGCAGATTTCAGTGAAGAGGTTGAAAGTGATGATAATGTTGAGGAAAAAGTGTTGGGAAAAATACTGAGAGGGGGGGGGGGTGAATCAGTATTTATATCTGACTGAAAACGTTTTATCAGAGATCTTATTATGCATTTAGTTATTTACTTAGATTAATGCATCATTCATTCATCAGAAGTTTAGTAAGTAGTAAGCATGTTCTGTAATAACAGAATAAGCCATCACACATAAGAAACACACATGAACACCAGTATTTAAGGTGGAAAACCAATTTGGGAGAAAACCACCGCTGCTGTCGTCTCTGTCTTCAATATTTATTATAAAGAAAACTTCTTACAATTTTTGTGCTGGCGCAGACTTATACCAGCACGCAGGCACCCACCTGCAGAAGGCTACAACCTTCTCTCATTCTCTAGTCACCACTGGAAGGGAGCTCCAACCCCCTGATTTTAACACCAGCTTGTACTGGAATAAAACTTCCACTTTAATGCTGAAGACTTCAACCCTCACCAATTTCTTCAATTTATTCATTAGACTCGCGTCAGGTCTTCATTATTTCTTTGTAGATCTTCCTAGAGATTTCTAGATCTAGAGATCTTGAACCTTCATCAACTCCATAGGTGCATCATAGATTCAGCTTTATCAGTAAACAGAGTTCCATCATGCAGATATCTCTTAAAGATATTTATTCATTAACAACCCCTCCACATACATGCCTTGTACTATTATCCTCTTCTCCTTATATAGTTTTTTTTGCCTTTAATAATACCATGAGTCAAAACCACCCAACCGCTGATGGTATTCCTGGACGGGATCAATTAGATAATCCAAAGGGGTCTACCCAAGCCCCAAACAATTTCTCATTGTTCTATTTTCTTGGTTTGGCAATTAGATAATTAATCTAAGGCTTTTTAATATCTCAATATGAGATTGAGATATTAATCCAATTCCTCCTTTAGTTATGAACTCCCCAAGGCATATATATATCAACCCCAGGTTTATGTGTTCGTGAGATCAATGCATATATTAACCCACGTTCATTGTATCACAAGTTTCATATTTCACCAACTTCACATATTCAACATCCTTTATTAACCCTGCAAAACTTAGTTTAAAAAGATCCCAATTAATATAATTTAAACTGGGCCCACATATATAATCAATGACCCAATCACATACTCGCACCATACCATGGTTATCCATCGTGCACATTCCTCATACGGCCACTGTCCAATGGCTCCCCTCCAGATCGAAAATGCACAACAATATGGCGTGGCTTCCTTGGTCGGACATTAATGCGTGATGATGCGCAGTGATGGCGTTTTTGAAGATTCGTTCAGGGACGCGTGCCGCTCGTTCTATGGAATCGCTCCCCCCTCCTCAAATACCGTTCACTGTGCAAAGGTGGTGCGATAAAAACCAGAAACCGCCTTTACTGTTCCTCCTTCGTGGTTCTGCCCTTTTACTCCAGGTTCCGTCGTGCTTCCTTTTGTTGTGTTCAACCCTTCTACTCCAGGTTCCGTTCGTAATTTCGAAGTGTTGTTCCAACGAGATTTCG
Source organism: Pinus albicaulis (assembly GCA_034641835.2). Taxonomy (NCBI): domain Eukaryota; kingdom Viridiplantae; phylum Streptophyta; class Pinopsida; order Pinales; family Pinaceae; genus Pinus; species Pinus albicaulis. Next base: position 1,369,109,275 of record CM076574.1, read on the forward strand.
ACGGCCTATACTCACATAATTCAGTCACCAAGTTCCATGTTGGTTGCAGGGATTCATAATTACACTTGCTCAATTCAATAAAGGCACAGACCATGCCGAAATCAATCCGCAACATTTATCTCAATTTACATTCAGTCTTATATTCAACTTGTCTAGAACTGCTGATGGTTTTCTGAGTTCTTCATATAGTCATTATCTGCATGCTTTGTCAGAGAGTTGCCATCAAGGAAAATCATATAATAGGATACAAGAAACATATTGCCAACAATCTCCCCCTTTGGACTTGATGGCAACCATGACCTGGAATACATTCAGCAATATTCTCCCCCTTTGACATCAAGGGCAAAGGGTAGATCAAGATCCTTTAAACCGACAATACCATGCTCCCCCTGAGATCATGTTGTATCTTTTAAACATAATATTCAATGACTTATACACTCAAGATCAAAGATTCTCAAGCATGAGATCAGATTACAACAAATAATTAGAATGCCAACAATGCATCCTTGCCACATGACAAATGCTCCCCCTTAGCCTGTGCATCCTGAACACTTTCAACATGAGCATATCCAATTTAATCTTCTGATTTTAAGTAGATCTGATCTTCTACATGGCAGAGACTAATCCCAACTTCTATTTGAGATATTCGAACGCTTCCCTAGGTAAATGTTTGGTAAATATATCAGCATCTTGTTCTTTGGAGGGAACATACTCCAACTTCACCTTTTTTTCAAGCACTTGTTCACGTAAGAAGTGATACTTGATGGGAATGTGCTTGGTCTTGGAATGCATAACAGGATTCTTTGAGATATTGATGGCACTGGTATTATCACACATAATGGAAATAGGAAGTGAACATTTGATTTGAATGTCTTGTAAGGTTTGCATCATCCAAAGAAGTTGAGTGCAACATGATGTGGCAGCCACATATTCTGCTTCTGCTGTAGATAAGGCAATAGAGCTTTGCTTCTTGCTGAACCAAGATACTAACCGGGGCCCCATATAGAATGCACCACCACTAGTGATTTTCCGATCATCAACACTTCCAGCCCAATCTGCATCAGTGTATGCATGAAGAGCAAGATCAACATTCTTTGGATACCATAGTCCAAAATATTGAGTTCCTTGTAGATATTTGAATATTAATTTCACAGCCTAAAGGTGATACTCTTTTGGATTGGCTTGAAATCGTCCAACAATCCCAACTGCATGCATGATGTTTGGTCTTGTCCCAGTGAGATAAAGTAGACTTCCTATCATAGATCTATATTCTAGTTGATTCACCGTGGGGAAATCATCATTAGAACTGAGATTACATCCGGTTATCATTGGTGTACTTACATGTTTGCAATCTTCCATGCCATACTTCTTCAAGATTTGCTTGAGGTATTTTTCTTGTGATAAGAATATCACATCTCGTTGTTTGCTGCCCTGCGCGTTCGAGAAAGAACACCTCAAGAAGACATTTCAAATTTCGAAAACAGTATATCGAAGCAAGAACTAGATTGGACTCTTCATTACTTCCAAAAATGATATCATCAACATATACAACCACAATCAATAGTTTATCATTTTCAATTTTTGTGTATAAGTTGCTATTAGCAGACCCCTTTGAACATCCTTCTTGATGAAGATATTTGTCAAGACGATAGTACCATGCCCTTGGAGCTTGTTTGAGACCATATAGAGCCTTTTTAAGTCTAAAAACAAGTTTTTTATCATTTCCCAAAATGAATCCTTCTAGTTGTTCTATATAAACTTCTTCTTCTATATCACCATTGAGAAAAGCAGATTTAACATCCATTTGATAGACTTTGATTTTTTGGAAGCTTGAAAAAGCAAGAAACATTCTTATGGCTTCAAGTCTAGCTACTGGGGCAAAAGTTTCTTCAAAGTATATACCTTCTTATTGAGCATACCCCTTGCAAACAAGTCTAGATTTATTTCTTATAACATCCCCATTCTCATTTAACTTATTTTTGAATATCCATTTAGTTCCAATGACATTTTTGTCATGAGGTCTTGGTACTAATTCCCAAGTGCTTATCTTTCAATTGATCAAGCTCTTCATCCATGGCTTGAATCCAACATTCATTCTGTCGGGCTTTTCTGATTAGTATTTTGTGGTTTATATTAGTGATATAAATGCCAAATAGCTACAAGATTCCATAACAGTCCTCATTGTTTTGTACACTCGATCCCTTTCTCCTGCAAATTAGAGAATTTGATTACTCTCGAATATATTCCTGGATGGGAGTTTTCTAAATAAAATCATCTTTGGGCTCTTCATTTAACAACGTCTATATCATTTCTATTTGATGTAGAAGGATACATGTCATCATCGTCTTCATCTGTTGTTTGTTTTTCTTCTTTTGGAGCTGCAGGAGACTCATCAATAACAACATCAATACATTCAACAATCTTCCGAAGTCTTTTATTGTAACATTTATATGCTCTACTCCTAGAGGAGTAGCCAAGAAGTATTCCTTCATCTGCTCTGGATTCAAACTTGCCAAGTTTTTCATCAATATTTTTGATAAAACATCTGCTTCCAAAAAAAGTGCTTCACAAAGGAGGATTATCACCATATTCATGGGAGTTTTACTCTTCTGCCTTAACAATATGCGCTCTGTTGTTGAAAATTTACCGCCTTATTGTGCTTCTCCTCAAAATGCATAAGTGTTCCGTACTCATCAAAGTTGTTGTTTTCTAGCCATTTGTTGAACTATTCTATTCATTATTTCTGCTACGCCATTTTGTTGTGGAGTGCCAGCTACAGAAAACTGCCTTTTTATGCCATGTTGTTCACAAAATTCAAGGAATTCATCTGATGTATATTCTCCTCCTCGATCAGATCTAAGACACTTGATTTTTAGATCTAATTCATTTTCAACCATTGCTTTGAAGATCTGAAATTTCTCAAATTCTTCATCTTTGTGTTTAATCAACCCAATCCAACACATTCTAGAGAAATCATCAATAAATAAGATATAGTATTGTTCACCACGTGGTGAATTTTTCTTCACAGGTCCACATATGTCAGTATGAATGAGTTCAAGAGGCTTACTTGATGACCCTTCCTTGGCATTAAATTGTACTCTGGTTTGCTTACCGAATTGGCAAGATTTGCATATGATATTTTCAGGTAGAGTAATATTGGGAAGATCACGAACAACTTTGAGTCTGCTTGATTTGTTGATTTGAGAGAAGCTCAGATGCCCCAACCTTCTATGCCATAGCCAGTTTTCTAAAGATTTACTCAAGTAACATTGTTCTTTGCAGTTCTTCAATACATACAGGTTGCTTGGAGTTCTTTTTCCTTTTATAATTTCTTTACCTGTATCAAGATCACGTACCACACATTCTTTTGAACTAAAGACAACTTCAGTTCCTTGATCACACATTTGACTTACACTTAACAAGTTATGTTTTAATCCATCCACATACATGACTTCATTAGCTTTCACCTTTTCTTTTAGAAAAACAGACCCTTTTCCCTTAATGACCGCAAGAGTATCATTTCCAAATGTAACATTCTTTTCCTTTTCTAGAGCACTATATGCAAGAAGTTTGTTTTTGTCACCTGTCATGTGTCTTGAGCATCCACTATCAATGTACCATTGATTTTCTTCACCTTCTGCAAATAACGCTATGCCACAATTTTCAACCTGTAATTCCTTCTTTTTCCATACTTTGGAGCTTCAAGGAAAATTCTCTTTTGGCTGAACTTTGCTCCTGCATTCAGATTCTTCATGGCCAAATTTATTGCAATAAGCACATTCAACTTCATTTAGAAGAGGAGAAAAGTTGTTATAGGTATTCTTCTTTGTTTCAATATCAATCCTTTTCTTTCTTGCTTCTCTTGTCATGATGGTTTTATATGCAACACATTGAACAACTTTATGACCAAAATTGTGACATGAGAAACATTATCCATTGAAGAAGAAATTTCTGCGATCATGAAATCTTCTACTTGAATTTACCTGTTGATTGGTGTTTCTTTGAAAGATATTCCTGTTAGTGTTCTTTGAATTGAGATGATCATGCTTTACCTGTAAAGATTCTTTATTCCCTTGCTGAGTGGCAGAATGTTGTATACTAGCTGTAGCTGCTTTTAGATAATTTGGTGTTGAAGCCTGAGAATATTCTCCGATATATCCAAGACCTATCTTTATAAGAGGAGAACGTTGTACCTTGATAATCTCATCTAAGGTTTCAGATCCTTTAGCAAATCTAAGATTCAAAGTCTTTACTTTCTCAATTTATTTTCTTAGACTTACTATTTCACATTCTAATTTCTCATTATGTTTCTCCTTTTCTTGAAGCTGGTTCTTCAGAGTTTCTATGGATATTTTACTTTCTTCTAAGCATATTTTGAGTTGATTGATTTCATCAAGAAAATAATTGTCCTCTAAAGCATCCATAAAAGTATCCTCTTCTTCTCCGGTCTCTTTTTCAAATGCCATGAGAAGTCTAAGATCTTGTTCATATTCTTCCTCACGGACTGATAACCCATCACTGTCTTCATGAGTATAGTAACTTTTTCTATTGCTAAACCGATTCATATTCCTTCTTGCTACTTCCTTTACTTTTTCATGTGTTTCTTTGTGAGGACACTTAGCAGCATAATGACCAACTATTCCACAAGCAAAACATTTGAAAGGAAGCTTACCTCTGAACCGTCCTGTACCAAGTTGGAGTTTCTTTACAAAATTTACCTCATCTTCCTCTGAGATATACCCTGATCCTTTTGTCTCTTGTACTTCTTTCCCTTTTGTAGAAGCTCTAAAGACAGCTTCCTTGTCTTCATCTAGTCCTCCTCTTCTCATTTCATATGCAGTTAGTATGCCATGAAGTTGCACCACAGTAAGATTTTGAGGATCCTGCTTTTCTTCAAGAGCAGAAACTTTTGACTCAAATTTTATCGTTAGTGATCTTAAAACTTTATCAACCAAAGTAGATTCGGTTATTTTTTCTCCCAGATTTCTCATACGATTTACAATGTCATCAAGACGTAAAAAGAAATTAGCAATGCTCTCCTCATTATGCATTTTTAGGTTCTCATATTGAATTCTGAGAGTTTGGATTTTAGCACTTTTTACCTTTGCATCACCTTCATAACTTAGAATGATTTTGTCCCATATTGCCTTTGCTGTATTCAGCTGCATGACTTTGACAAATTCTGGTTCATTTAGACTTCCCAATAGAGCATTGACCACCTTTGCATTTGTTTCATAATTCTTTCTTTTCGTTGGATCTGTTGGTACTGCGGCTGGATATTGATATCCTCCTTCAACAATAGCCCATACATCTACACCTAGAGACTTAAGATAGGATCTCATCCTTGTTTTCCAGAAGATTAAATTGTTTCCGTTGAAGAGAGGAGGCCTGATAGATGCTATTCCATCGTGATTGCTCATCTTGATAGATCTTCCTTCTAGCGGCTAAGCTTTTCAGAAGGACTTGCTCTGATACCAATTGTTGAGAAAAATACTGAGAGGGGGGGTGAATCAAGATGACTCATCAATTTTTTTACTTGATCTTATTGTTAGGTATTTACCCTTACTTAGATTAATGCACCATTCATTCATCAGAAGTTTAGTAAGCAATAAGCATGTTCTGTAATAACAGAATAAGCCATCACACATGAACACCAATATTTAAGGTGGAAACCCAATTTGGGAGAAAACCACCACTGTTGTCGTCTCTGTATTCAATATTTATTATAAAGAAAAATTCTTACAATTTTTGTGCTGGCGCAGACTTATACTAGCATGTAGGCACCCACCTGCAGAAGGCTACAACCTTCTCTCGTTCTCTAGTCACTACTGGAAGGGAGCTCCAACCCCCTAATTTTAACACCAGCTTGTACTGGCAGAAAGCTTCCACTTTAATGCTGAAGACTTCAACCCTCACCAATTTCTTCAATTTATTCATCAGACTTGCGTCAGGTCTTCATTATTTCTTTGTAGATCTTCCTAGAGATTTCTAGATCTAGAGATCTTGAACCTTCATCAACTCCATAGGTGCATCATAGATTCAACTTTATCAGTAAACAGAGTTCCATCATGCATATATCTCTTAAAGAGATTTATTCATTAAAAACCCCTCCACATACACGCCTTGTACTATTATCCTCTTCTCCTTATATAGTTTTTTTTGCCTTTAATAATACCATGAGTAAAAACCACCCAACCGCTGATGGTATTCCTGGATGGGATCAATTAGATAATCCAGCGGGGTCTACCCAAGCCCCAAAAAATTTCTCATTGTTCTATTTTCTTGGTTTGGCAATTAGATAATTAATCTAAGGCTTTTTAATATCTCAATCTGAGATTGAGATATTAATCCAATTCCTCCTTTAGTTATGAACTCCCCAAGGCATATATATATCGACCCCAGGTTTATGTGTTCGTGAGATCAACGCATATATTAACCCACGTTCATTGTATCACAAGTTTCATATTTCGCCAACTTCACATATTCAACATCCTTTATTAACCCCACAAAACTTAGTTAAAAAATATCCCAATTAATATAATTTAAACTGGGCCCACATATATAATCAATGAACCAATCACATACTCGCACCGTACCATGGTTATCCATCATGCACCTTCCTCATACGGCCACCGTCCGATGGCTCCCCTCCAGATCGATGGTGCACAACAATATTGCGCGGCTTGCTTGGTCGGACATTAACGCGCAATGACGCGCAGTTATGGCGGTTTTGCATATTCGTTCAGGGATGCGTGTCGCTCGTTCTATGGAATCGCTCCCCCCCCTCAAATACCGCCCATTGTGCAAAGGTGGTGCGATAAAAACCAGAAACCGCCTTTACTGTTCCTCCTTCGTGGTTCCGCCCTTTTACTCCAGGTTCCGTCGCGCTTCCTTTTGTTGTGTTCTACCCTTCTACTCCAGGTTCCGTTTGTAATTTCGAAGTGTTGTTCCAACGAGAGTTTGATGGCCTATACTCACATAATTCAGTCACCGAGTTCTGTGTTGGTTGCAGGGATTCATAATTACACTTGCTCAATTCAATAAAGGCACAGACCATACCGAAATCAATCCGCAACATTGATCTCAATTTACATTCAGTCTTATATTCAACTTGTCTAGAACTGCTGATGGTTTTCTGAGTTCTTCATACAGTCATTATCTGCATCCTTTGTCAGAGAGTTTCCATCAAGGACAATCATATAATAAGATACAAGAAACATATTTCCAACAAAAAGAGTGCATATTTGAAATAGGTAACATCATGACTGATGATGCCAATAATGAAAATTAAAAGGGTGATGAGAGCAGCAAGGGTCACAGTAATGCCAAAGACACCAACAAGACCATTATCACACCTCTTGCATTAATTTATCAAAGAGGTCCAAGGCTTCTATTTGTTGCCTCCAAAAGGCAAGGGACCATGTCATCTACTTCAACTCAGCCACTAGACAATGGTAAACAAAAGGTGAAGCAAGAGGAAGAAGATCAAGAGGTGGAAAGGGAGTTTGAGATCATGCAGATAGATAGTGATGAAGAGAATGAAGCAAGAATCTCAAACTTTCTCATTCAAAACAAAAATGCACTCATTGAAGACCTCCAAGCCAATCTAAATAAGGCCAAAAGTGGAAATGATGCCCTTGACTTGGAGAACAGGCAGCTAGGAGCACAAGTTGCCATCTATGAAGCTGGAGCCATCAAGGCCCAGAAAGAAGCCTAAAGGGCATAGGTGAAACTAGAAGAGTTCATGGGCATCTATGAGGAGAGTGAGGATGAAGAAGGACAATCTAGGAAGATACCTAGAACCATGGGGTTGAGAAAGGTATTGGCAAAGAAAAGAGAACAAGAAGCATCCCTAGTAGAACAACTCTCCCTTGATGAGCTATTGGCCATAGAGGTAGCACATGATCGGGAGCCTTGGTTGGAGAGAGCCAAAATTCAATTGGAGGCTAAATTAGAGAAGGCCAACAATAATCTTTACCTCTAAACATGGATGACTAAGCACTATGCCCGGAGAAACCAAGTTGCAAGGGCCAAACTGAAGAAGGCCCAAGTCAAGATACAGGCACTAAAAGTAGGAAAAATCCAAGCTAGACTTGGAATTTTAGCTCAAGCTTCTTTGTAGGTCTCTCAAACCCCTTGAAGGAGACACACACCAATTTTGAAGGAATTTGGATAAGTTTTTGTTTTTTGAGATTTTGAAGGCCTATAAGCGTAGCATCACTGGCGCTATGCTTTTGCCTCATGCATCCTAAGAGGGAAAAATATACATTTTTGGATTTCTCATGACTATCAAACTATGCTCACAAAATTTTAGAGCAATTGGAGCATTTTTTACCCCTCAAAAGGTCAAAAAACACCTCATTTTTCACCATTCTGCCTCCTTTTCAGGCTTGGCGCTGCGCTCAGAGCAGTGTTAGGATTTTGAAATTTTGGACAGGTTACTGGGGATTTATCAGGAAAAAAAGAGTATTTTTGGAAATTAGACTCATCAGGCTTTTCAACGAGCCATCATGGAGCAACATCCAACATTGGGAAGGTCTCCAAAACGTGGTTGCAAAAGGACCTATTTTCTGCCTGAGGTGGCGCTGCATTTATGGATAGCACTGTGTGTTTTGAACCAAAATAGAACAAAACACACTTATTTATTGCGAAATCATATTTTAGTGTTTTTTGAGGCAAATCACTCTATAATTAGGTGCTATAAGTTATTTTTGCATTTTTTTTGTGCCTTGGGCCTTGCATGGTCCCTTGGACGTTTATGACATTTATGAGTGATTTTGACATTTTCTAGCCCTATCTAAGGTTTTTTCCCTCTCTTGCTAAGATAAATAGAGCATGAGGGTTTCATTGTAAATGTTGGCATCTGATGATATTTGAGAGAAAAACATGGTTTTTATGAGCTTGGAGAAGAAATTGGTGTTGTGGAGTTTATGAATGGCTTATTTTGACTGATGATGAAGTAGGATAGCTTGCAGGATCCCTGAGCATGGTTAATGGTGATGTATTCTTGTTTATTATTTGTTTTTCTTATGTTTATCATTATGTTTCATCCCTTTATGTTGTGGTAGAACAAAAAATTATAGGCTAAGAAATGTTCTTTGAGGCACCTTAGTCCTTCATGCCTTCTATTGCCTTGATGTTTTCCTTTTCTAGGACATTTTAAGGAATTCTTAATTGCTCCTTAGATCCCCTAAGCTTGTTTATTTCATGAATGGTTTAATACAGTAGGTATCAAAGATGATTTATGGCTAGCCCTGCTTTTTTGATGTCACTAAACATTGTTCTTGAGGTCTCTCTCCAAAGTACCATTAATTAGGTCTGCCAAAGAGGTTATGTTTCGATCATACCCTTTGTCCATGCTTGAATAATTGTTTTGGAGATCTTTATAGCTATGATCATTGTTATTTAGGCATTCCCTCTTCATTGATTGAAGTTATTTGTTATCTTGAATGTTTTCTAAACCTTGAAGGTGAAATCACTAGAAGTTAAATGAGTTTCTCTCCTTCTATATTTCATTGGAATTGTTCATCTTGAATGCTTGTTTGCTTAAGTGTAATCTAAAAGTTATTGGTTTGCCGTGTTTTATGATTATACCTTTATGTTGATCAGTATTTGAGACCATATTATTTAAAAGTATTTGTTTAAGGATTCTTCATTGCCCTTACACACCTACTGTGCTCACAAACTTAATGTCCATTTCATTCCACACATACGTTAAAGGATCCATTTGACTATGCTATATTTGCCCTGTTATGCACCCTGTTTCATTTTTGAGATATCCAAGACTTTCATTGACTCCATAGCCCAATTATTTGAAGACCTCTCACTCCACCTATTATACCTGTTCATCTTACCCAACCAAAACAAACAACAAACCCTACACTTAGCAACTAGTCTAAAATCAAACCCTAAAAAGCAAACAAGTTCACATCCTTTGCATACAATAGAGAGAGCCCTCTCTGATTCCAGGAAGGCTAGGTCCTAGGACTCCAAGGACTGGTCTGATGTTACCCTATGTATTTTTCCTATCAATTTGCTAAATCACGGGACACTAACACATTCCACATATCTTCCAACTTAGAATCAGGAACACCTTCATCTATTTGAGAAGAGATAGAGGAGATAGTTACTTTTGGCTGAGAAGAGTTGACTGATTTTGTGAGATTGGCTACATCAATAAAAAATTTCTCTTAGGAGACATATAATGAATCCATAGGAAGATTAACCAACCTAGAAGTTCTATACTGGATAAACTGATTCATTTCCTCAGGAGTTAATTTTTCTTTTTCATATCGAGTCACCATAGAATAAGAAGAAACTTTTTTAGAGAGGTCATCAAACTTATCAAGTTCATGTATGAACTGTCAGATACTCTATGTTGTTGTGATCTTCTTGACAACAATATTAGGATCATATTTCCTATTTGGTACAGTAGGAAAGTTTGGAGCTTGAATATATTGTATCTCAATCGTTGGATGTTTATAATTTTCCAAAGAATATATGCCAAATTTAGCCGAGAAAGGAGGCCACATCTTTTTATTATATTTTATAAGAACTTTAGAATTCCATTGCCCACGGTCTGGTAGGCTATTTCTCTACACAATAGTTTATTGGGGACATATAATGGCAAGACAAGAGGGTTTTCCAAACTCCCATATACTCTGGTATAGGTGAAATATTCTTCACCAAACCATCTCCCTACTCGCAAAAGCTCATTTTCAACCTTTGGAGATATCTGGGATGCTTTGGTATCAAAGATGACTTGATAAATTGGTAGCATGACCCTGTGGAAAATATTATAGAAATATTGATGGTATTTGGAGTCTCATAGAATATCATGGTAAATATGGATGGGAGTTGGGTCTTGCAGAATCCATTTCCATCCCATAAATGAGAAATAAGTAGAAAAACAAATAACATCCATAATATATGCACTCATATAGAAAGGAGGAAAAATATTCTTAAAAATATTGTGATTACTTCTAAAAGCCAGAATACGGGTAGCTAAACTATCAAAAAGAATATTTTCCTAATAAAATATAAACCCTTCTGAATCCCCATCGATTAGAGGTACCCATTGGTCAGAGAACTTATGTACATTTGGCATTGCATAAATTATACACATCAAAGCAACAATATGAGAATAAGGCCGAGCAAGAGAATCAACAACGTACTTACCAATTTCTTCTCTTTTGTGCTTATTTGAATCTTGCCTCCAACCTTTGATTCTTTCAGATTCATGTTGAAAATGCAGCAAGATGATGGAGCTTAGTGAAATGAAGTCGCCTTCACTAAGTGGGCCCGTAGGCAAATTCTGGCGCAAAATCTATTTTTAGACTATGTCTATTTTTAGACATATGGGGCATGGTCCGGGGATTGCAGTATGATATTCTTGGAGCATTGGTCATGTTGGTAAAAATAGATGGGACTCTATTTTTTTGACCTATAGGTCGAAGAGGTCGAAGTCTATTTTTAGACTGCCTCTCCTTAAAATAGGGAAGTCAAATATTATTTACCCTTAATAATATTTGGACTATAAACAACAGTTTACTCTCTTGGAGCACTTCAGTTCGAGCCTTGGAAGTGGCTCATGCATCTGACAGAGGAATCACGTGATTCCCAAGGTTTTGATGGCATCATGCATGGTTGACTTCAGTTAGGACTTCAGTGGCAGAAGTTTGGTGGAGTTAATGAGATAGCTAGTGGATTTGTGTTCTGTTTATTTTAGTTGAACTAGTTGAGATTAGTTTAACTAGCTAATCAATTAGTTATGAGTGGAGTGAATTAAATATTATTTAATTCATTAATTAGTAACTCATTATTCAACTCAAGAACACATCATTTCACTACAGTGCATGATCAGTTCAGTGGAGACCAGTGAAAGAGGTAGATGAAAGGGTGGAGTTAGCTATCAATTGTGACTATACTGTTGCTATTTGCAACACACAGATAGGTGGAGTAAGCCCATGAGGATTGCGCAGTTCAGGCTGGTGGTTTATCTATATAAAGAGGCCATCCCATAGCATTGAAACACGCAATAGAGGCAAGGCAATTGGCGATGAGTTTTGAACCAGTAACTTGTTCAAAACTGAGCTAGATTGTGGGTAACTGTATGAGAAAGTACTGAGTACTTGTGAGGAGTATTGTACCGAGTTTGTTACTTGATTTCTCCATTATAATATACACAATAGCTGCGGGGTTTTCAGCTATAAGCTTTCCCCATACATACTGTGTTAATGTGTATGATGATTTGATGTGTTATCGCTTGATTTTATTTCCGCATGTGTGATGATCTGAGTGGAAGAGATTATGTGTTGCATATAAATTCGAATTGTATGTGATCAAGATAGTCTTGGTGGATAATTAATCATTATTCAGAAAATTTCTACATGGTATCAGAGCTATTGAAGCTTAGATTGATCATCACAGTGATTACAAACTTATTTCGGTAGACAGAGTCTGCATGCGGGCCAGGTAGCCTCCGGATTCATCTTTCTTCGGAAAGTGAAAGGTCTGGTAAATGCCCCTTGCAGTCAATCTCTGTACTAGAAATAATTTGTTCTCACAGATCTAGAGCGGTTGAGCTTTGAGGTGGAATTAAAATTTTGCAGCAGTTTTGTTTTCTTGGTGCCGGTGTTGAAAATGTCTTTCAACGGTTTGCGACTCGAATATGCTCTTGAAGGCAGTTCGAATTATGTTGCATGGAAGGATCGCATGGAGGCAGTATTAGAAGATAATGGTCTGAAGGAGTTCGTAGATACGGATGTCCAAAAGCTCACTGATCCTGCTGAAGTCGAAGTATGGCAAAAGAAGATGGCGAAATGTCGAAGGATCTTGTTGGAGGGCGTCAAGGATCATATTGTATCCAGCCTGCATGGAAAGGCTTCTCCATTTTTAATGTGGAAAGCTTTGATGGATCTATTCCAGAGTAAGAGCGACCAAAGGAAGCTGGCGCTCAAAGATAAGCTTAGGAACATCAAGATGGAGAAAGGCGACAGTATCGCCAAATACCTCACGAAGTTCACTCAATGCAGAGATGAGCTGGGAAGTGTGGGGGTGACTGTCGAAGATGAGGACATGGTTGACCTGGCTCTCCTAGGTCTTTCGAAGGCTTGGCACTCATATCAAGATAGTTTCAATGGTCGGGAGAAGCTTCCGGGATGGGAGTGCCTTTGGGCGGATCTCATGCAGGAGGAGATAAGGAGGACTACTCGAGATGGATCTTCATCAAAGGGAGCTGATGAAGAAAATTGCGCTTTGGTGGCCAAAGCAAAGAAGGGGAAGGGTAAGAAACCTTCTCATTCCGATGCAAAGGGCAAGAAGCAGGATATGGCGAAAGTGAAGTGTTTTCACTGCCATGATCACGGACATTATGCTACCAATTGTCCAAAGAAGAAGAAGAACAAGCAAGCAGGAAGATCTGCAGATGGAGAAGCTTTGGCTTCACAGTTCGAGCTTGACTTTTCACTGATCGCATGCTTGGTTTCAAGTGTGTTGGGATCGGTATGGTTCTTGGACAGCGGTGCGTCATTTCATATGACGGGAGATCGGGATTTGTTCTCAGATCTGGAGGACAAAGATTTGGGTGTGCACATCGAGATGGGCGATGATGGTAGATACAGCGCGACTGGTATCGGTACCATATCCTTTCAGAGGGAGTCTGGTAAACCCTTTGTATTGAAGGATGTCATGCATGTACCTGGATTGAAGAAGAACTTGATCTCTGTGGCGATGTTGGAGGATAAGGGGTATGATGTGGTCTTCAACGAAGGAAAAGCATTCCTGCGCAATAAGACTACTGGAGAGACCCGGAAGATAGGGGTTCGAACCAAGAACCTTTATCAGTTGCAGGTAGATGGCTGCGCAGCTATGGCATGCAAGGCGGGAGAAGTGGTGAGCCGGGATGATGAGGGCGAACCGTGGCACAGGAGATTGGGCCACCTTCACCATGGAGCTTTGAAGATTCTGCAGCAGATTTCTATTGGGCTTCCTAAGGGCACTCTTGCACAGTCAGATCAGTGCAAGGGGTGTACCTTAGGGAAGTATGTGAAAGCCACCTTTCATGAGAAGGATAGTCGCGCCACGACGATCCTTGAGAGAGTTCACACAGACGTGTGTGGTCCTTTCTCAGTTGCTTCGACAGCAAAGCACAAGTATTATGTGATCTTTGTTGATGATTTCTCTCGAAAGTGTCGGATCTTCTTCATGCAGAAGAAGAGCGATACATTCGCGAAGTTCTGTGAGTTTAAAGCACTGGTCGAGAAGGAGTCGGGGAAGAAGGTGATTGCTCTAAGGAGTGATAATGGTGGTGAATTCATCTCGGTTGAATTCAAGGAGTTCTGCAGCACAGAAGGGATTCGGAGAGAGCTCATCGCACCCCATAACCCACAGCAGAACGGGGTGGCTGAGCGGAAGAAAAGAACGATCGTGGGTGCTGCACGGGCGATGTTGCATGATCAGGGCCTACCCCTTCACTTGTGGGCTGAGGCATGCAATACAGCAGTGTATGTGCAGAACCATTTTCCTCACAAGGTTCTTGGCATGAGTACACCAGAGGAGGCTTATTCTGGCAAGAGGCCTGATATTTCCCATTTGCGGATTTTCGGATCTCCTGTCTACATGCATGTGACGAAGGATGCAAGAAGGAAGCTGGATCCAACTGCTAAAGTTGGAATATTTGTGGGGTACACTGATACACCTCACAACTATCGGGTGTATGTGCCAGACAGTCGCAAGACTGTTGTGCGACGCGATATAAAATTTCAGGAGGAGAAAGCCATGCAGTGTTCGCTTGAGAGGGAGCTACACTTGCATGCAGATGAGGAGCTGTTAGTTCCTAAGGAGGAGCTTCCGGATGTGGATCAGCCACAAGAGGAGATTCAGGAGGTGGAAGAAACCACCCATGCAGCGCCAACCATCAGAGGGCGCATGCGCACTACAGAAGCTGAGCGACTGGCTCGAGATGCAGAGAAGGTTGTAGGACCACCTACAGCACAACGCAGATAGAGGTAGTCACCGAATCGGTACACTGGATACATGGCTCTTGTGAGTCAATGTGTTGTGACAGAGCCATCCTCTTTTGAGGAAGCTGTGGAGGAACCCGCATGGGTTGATGTCATGATCGAAGAATATGATTCGATCGTCAGGAACAGTGCATGGGAGATTGTCCCAAGACCGGTGGGGAAATCATTGGTGGGTTCGCGATGGATCTACAAAGTGAAGCAGGTGGCTGACGGGAGTGTGGAGAAGTACAAGGCGAGATTTGTCGCCCGTGGCTTTTCACAGATCGAGGGGATTGATTATGAGGAGACCTTTGCACCTGTCGCAACGTACTCTTCCATAAGGACGATCCTTGCTCTCTCAGTGCAGATGGGGTGGCACATTCATCAGATGGATGTGAAGACTGCGTTCCTCAATGGAGTTATTGAGGAGGAGGTGTACATAGAGTAGCCTGAAGGTTTCGAGATCTTCAGCAGTGAGTCGCATGTGTGCCGACTCAAGAGAGCACTGTACGAGCTGAAGCAAGCACCTCGTGCTTGGTACACTCGCATAGACAGCTACTTCACCGGGCTTGGATTCTCCAAGAGTGAGGCGGATCCTAACCTGTACCAGATTGTGGTGGAGGGGAAGCCGTTGATCATCGTACTGTATGTAGATGATCTGATTTTGACTGGCGATGAGCAGTTGATACTTTCATGCAAGGAGGATCTTGCACGAGAGTTTGAGATGAAGGACTTGGGAATCCTTCATTATTTCCTAGGATTGGAGATTTGGCAGCGCAGCGGAGGACTATTTGTTTCTCAGGGCAAGTATGCTCGAGAGATTCTGGAGAGGTTCAACATGCAAGGCTGCAAGCCTGTTGACACTCCTCTTCCTGGTGGTTGGAGGAAGGAGGATGCTACTTCAGCGGAGGTAGTGGATGCCACTGTCTATCGACAGTTGGTGGGGTCGCTTATGTATCCGGTCAATACACGACCCGATATATGCTATGCAGTTAACCAGCTTTCGCAAGCTATGGTTAAGCCTACCAAGCTCTTTTGGAAGGCAGGCAAGCATGTATTGCGCTATATTAGAGGCACATTGGGATATGGTTCATGGTACAGACAGGAGGATCAGTTGAGGCGGCATGGCTTCATGGATTGGTATCATCATATCAGAGATTGTGTTCAGCGGAGAATCATGATGCTTTCATATGTTCCCACGGCGGATCAGGATGCCGACATCCTGACGAAGGCGCTCACCAGGAGCAAGTTCGAATTCCACAGAGGCAGGATAGGGGTTGCAGATAATCCATATCTTGCTGAGAGGGAGTGTTGAAAATTCAGCAAGATGATGGAGCTTAGTGAAATGAAGTCGCCTTCACTAAGTGGGCCCGCAGGCAAATTCTGGCGCAAATTCTATTTTTAGACTATGTCTATTTTTAGACATATGGAGCATGGTCCGGGGATTGCATTATGAGATTCTTGGAGCATTGGTCATGTTGGTAAAAATAGATGGGACTCTATTTTTTGGACCTATAGGTCGAAGTCTATTTTTAGACTGCCTCTCCTTAAAATAGGGAAGTCAAATATTATTTACCCTTAATAATATTTGGACTCTAAACAACAGTTTACTCTCTTGGAGCACTTCAATTCGAGCCTTGGAAGTGGCTCATGCATCTGACAGAGGAATTATGCTATTCCCAAGGGTTTGATGGCATCATGCATGGTTGACTTCAGTTAGGACTTCAGTGGCAGAAGTTTGGTGGAGTTAATGAGGCAGCTAGTGGAGTTGTGTTCTGTTTATTTTAGTTGAACTAGTTGAGATTAGTTTAACTAGCTAATCAATTAGTTATGAGTGGAGTGAATTAAATATAATTTAATTCATTAATTAGTAACTCATTATTCAACTCAAGAACACATCAGTTCACTACAGTGCATGATCAGTTCAGTGGAGACCAGTGAAAGAGGTAGATGAAAGGGTGGAGTTAGCTATCAGTGGCGACATCATTTGTGCATGAGATTTGCACCACACTTGGAGGAATTTCCCATGATGATTGCGCTTTCAAGCCAAGGAGATTCGAACCTTGGATCTCTATATAGACAGGCCATGATTGTGCAATAGAGGCAAGGCAATTGGCGGTGAGTTTTGAACCAGTAACCTGTTCAAAACCAAGCTAGTTTGTGTGTAACTTTATGAGAAAGTACTGAGTACTTGTGAGGAGTATTGTATTGAGTTTGTTACATGATTTCTCCATTATAATATACACAATAGCTGCGGGGTTTTCAGCTATAAGCTTTCATATCTAGTGTTAATGATGATTTGATGTATTGTAACCGATTTGACTACGCATGTTTGATGATCTGAGTGGAAGAGATTATGTGTTGCATATAAATTCGAATTGTATGTGATCAGGATAGTCTCGGTGGATAATTAATCATTATTCAGAAAATTTCTACAATGCATGCCCATGTTCCTTGAGGAATGCTTCAATGTAATATTTGTCATATTCCAATTAGGGCTCAGGCAGATGATACATCTTCTTGAAGTGCTCATTGGAGAATGACCTAATGATTGTGCCTTTGCTTGTAACAATCCTACTATCATCAGTATTCAAATTATCGATGAGCCATCATACCATACCAGTATACGAAAGAATTTTGGGACGGGCTGCAATTCTATGAAGATGAATTAGCTACTTCACAAAAGGTGTTATCTGAAATTGGAAAAAAATCATCAGTATTTACTATTCTTTTAGTAATTCTAGGATTTTCATCCTTGAAACATTGATACATCACTTCCCATGATGAATGTCCATAATCCCTTGTGCAAACTGTATCAGAGAAAAGTCAGGAAGAAGGGGTATTGTATTCTTCTTGTTCAATAGTCGGAGCAACAGATTGTTATTGTATAGGAGCTTCTTTTTTCCCTTTCCCCGACTTCGATATTTCTTCGGTATTCAGAGAATCAAAGTGATCCTGTAACAAAAATATAGAGATGAGAGAGATACTTTCTCTTTCCAAAACATAGCACAACAATGTAATTTACAACAAAAATCCTTTTCCCTTAAGCAAATCTTCACAAATGAGGAAAATTAAATGTAAGCCTTTAGACTTTCGAGAACCATTACTCTAGTATCCCTAATCATTGAATGTCCAACTATGAAACCTTGTGGGCGAGTCATATTGCCTCATCAGAGGGATATTGTCAGAGGAATTAATTTGAAGAGTTATGATATTGAAATTCTTTGATGTGGGAAATTTCTAATATAATGATTATGAATAATTCAAAAAGCTCTGATAAAAGGAGGGAAAGGCATATCGGGAGTTTTGAATATCGTGAGTTCCTATAGAATACCCCAATGAGACAACTTTCATGTAAAGGAGTCCCAATTTGACTTATTAAAATATTATTAAAAGAATATCAGAGGAAATGAATATCAGGGATGTATTTATCGGAAGCAAGTGATATCAGAAGTACAAGTGATATCGGAGGTGTATGATATCGTAAAAAACTTCATAATAAAGTTACAATGAATAAGATTTTCGATATTACACACGTCAATAGATAATGTTGTGGGTCCAACGGGAGTTTATAATAATGTTTCATGCATAAATTTAATAAAACCCTTTGCGAATGATTATTTTTTAGTAAAGTACATATTGTGGAGAAGTATATCAGGATTGTGTTTTATCGTAACTTATTTCAAAGGAAAGTTACGATATAAATAAGCTGTAATAGGTTTAAAAGTTCAACTAACATTTTCCTTTATGGGTAGGGCCATTCAGAGCCTCCAATATTTGTAATACATTACACTTGTAACTCTGATATAAAAGCTCCGATAAAAGGGAAAGTCGTAAAGCTTATGAAAATTATCATAACTAACTCAAATTTATTATTTATTTCCTAATTTTTTTTTTTTATTAATGGAAATAAAACGTACAGATTAAATGGGTCCCCATTTATTATTTAAAACCAAGTATAAAAATGGGGGGTTGTTGAATTCTACAACATTACCTTTGGTTCCAAAAAGGCTAATTAGAACTATCCCTTTTCATTTTCTAGGGCATAGAGTAATTTGCTCTGTGTTGTAGAAGATCGTTTCCAAAATTCTGCATATGTTGAAGTTTTCAATACTTCATTTTTCTTTTTCATCTCTAAGAATCTTGAAAATATACTTTGATGCCATGAAGAAGGAGAAGAATGAGAATGAGAATTTATTATAGTTTCTTCAATTTGTTGCAATGAAATTGGAGATTCTCCTGTCAGAATAATTGTATAAGGTCATTCAGAAGTTTGAGCTTCCGAGGATTCTTCTTCATCATTATTTGTTGTCTTTATTCTCTTCATCACTTTTAACGTTGTTTGTTGTAAATATGGTCAGATGGAGATTGAATTTCTCTTGGCCTTTTTAATTCCTTTTCCTTGGTTTTTAGAGTCTCTAATACTGTCTGATTGGATATTACTTATTCAACTTCCTCCAAAGTATTTTCCTCTCATTATTCTTTATTGGCATACTGTTCAATTTTTGTTTTTTCCACATGGACATAGGGCGTTGAACTTTATGAAACTCTAATTGATAATATAACTCCTAATGGAGCATAATACCAACTAAAACTCATCTAGAAGTTCAATTGTTTCAATAAATAATTTACCTCTCTCTCTGCATCACTTGTGTTATCTATGAATGGGCCACCTATGCTTTTATTTTGAACTGGGCATTTTTTTTTAGAAAACAAAATGAACATCATCTACATTCATCATTTTCCTAATATGTTCAAGTGAAAAAACTTTCATAGGGAGAAAAATTGGAAATTTGTATGGTTGAAGCTCACATCCATAAATTCTAATTTTTTAAAAATTCTAGTATAAATATCAGTCTCCAACCTTGGACTGTTCACTTAGATGTAGAATTATTTTAATCTTAGTTGAAATTCTAGGAACTACATTACTATTTAACAAAAATTGTGACATACAAGAACTGATTGGGAAAAAAACTAAAGGAGGACTCTTTAGAATTTTTCCTCACTAATGATGTCCAATGAATAACTTATTGTGGACTTCCTGTAATACCTAACTTCTCCAAACTAAACTTGAATCTATTTAATTGATGACATAAGAACAAATAAACCAAAATCCACTGGTGCTTGAAAGAGCCTTTAGCAGTAAACTTTAAAAACTAATCATGAATTATGTCTAAGAGGAAATGGCTGTAATTGAACATAACTGAAGGATTTTTAGCTGAGGAAAATATTGATACAAATCCTAAAATTACTTCATCGACCGATTGATCACTGGGAGATCCTAATAGACAAGAAACTAGGGAAATGACTTGTCTAGAAATCTTAGGGAACATTGCATCAGAATAGGGAGGATTAGTCCTTGGAAATTCATAGTTTTCTCACATAAAATATTCCAAGATATGGGCTCTTTCTGAAAAGGAAAGTTTTTGGTAAATCTCCATTAATAAATTAGTTGAAAAAGGGTATAGGGATTCTTGAGAATTCAACTTAAGGGCTTGGAAAATTGACTCGAGAGTTATATAAAACAAGGTTTCATTGTTTTGAGAAATGAAAAATATTTGGCTTGGGAGATAATGAGCTGTTGAAATGGCACCCCAATGGGGGCTTATGATTTAACTTTCCCTTAATTAAATTGAAAGAGAAATTGTAATTTCATCTCATGACAACTTGTATTAGTTAACTAAGCTATAATGAATGAGTTATCTTAGGAAATTAAAGTTGAGGGTCTAAGAGGATGCATGTAGAGTTCTGCCATGATTTAAGGGGGTCCAATTATAGTTATTTGTGAGTTTTAATTAGTTAAATCAATAAATTGAGTTAAAAACAGTTTAACTAGTTATAACTAAGTGATGAGCTAGTAAGAGGTCAAGTGAATTAAATTTGATCTAATTGACAAGTAGTGATCAATCAGTTAACTAATAATTCACTATAAATATTTTTTGCATGTTAGTTCTAAGGAAGGCCCAGTTGAGATTGAGGTTAAAGGGATGATAGCTATCAGTTGTATATTTAGAAAATTGTACAGGTTATTTATAGAGTCAGATGGAGGCTTAGGAAATATTGCACAAGCTGTAGAAATTATATAACATATGCATGTATATATCCAGATTCTCCTGATCTAACAATATTTATCTTCTTGCTAAATATAGAATCCTTCCACTGTTAATCTTTTGCAGAAATTTAAACTCAATTGCAAACACATGAAGCAATAAAAACAATCGCACATAACACAATTGTTTAACGGGAAATATTGAAGCTAAAAACCCAAACTATCATATATTATGTATCATAGAGATCATGTAACAATCTCATACAAATCTTAGTACATCAAGCTCTCAGTACAATCAATCGTCACACACTAACATGAAGAAATCTGCAAATCCATGCATTGATTTCTTGCCACCTGATAGCCTGCCTCCACTGCGCAATCCCTACTGAAGAAGACCCCTGAATGAATTTGAATTGGCCTTTCCTTGACTGTGCAATCCTCATTGGCAACTCCAATGTGTGCGTGATGCAATCAATGCATCAATATAGTCACAACAGATAGTCCATCTCACCCTTTCACCTATCTCTCCACTGCGTCTCCACTAGAACTGACATGCACTGTAGTTAACTGATGTATTTTTTGTTGAAGATTACAACAAGAAACAGTGAAGGAGGAATCCTGAAACATCATTCCTGATCCTAGTTGGAAAGTGATCACCTAAACTAGGTGGGGCCCACACAGGTGATTTTTGTCGCAAAGTCTATTTTTAGACTATGTATATTTTTAGACATGTCGATCATATTCTATGAGTTGCGAGATGCTATTTGTGGATGGTTGGTCAAGTTGGAAAAATAGATGGACTTCTATTTTTAGACATATTGGGCGGAATCTATTTTTAGATTGCCAGTCTAAAAATAGATATGTCGAATATTATTAGCTCTTAATAATATTTGGACTATAAACATTATCTTATTCTCTTGGAGCACTTCGGTTAAGTGCACAGATGTGGCACAGGAGCTGACAGAAGGAATTACACTATTCTTGAGGGTTAAGTGAAGCTATTGCATGGAGACTTTAGATAGAACTCATGTGACAGAGTTTGGTGGAGTTGTGTTTAACACTTCAGTTGGAGACTCAATTGAGCTGGTTATTGTTGAGTCTAAGATGATACACTAGTGAGAGTGGTGTGAATTAATTAATAATTAATTCATTAAATATTAACTCATTAATCAACTGAAGAATACATCAGTTAACTACAGTGCATGGACAGTTTCAGTGGAGACCAGTGGAGAGATAGGTGAAAGGGCAAGATAGACTATCTGTTGTGACTATTAGTGATGCATGAATTGCATCTACATATACATTGGAGTTTCTAATGATAATAACGTAGTCAATGAGAGTGGGATTACATCAAATTGGTCTTTGTAATCAGCTTGTATTGCGCAGTGGAGGCAGGCTAGCAGGAGGCAAAGATCGGTGCATGGATTTGCAAGATTATTCCTGATTAGTGTATGACAATTGTACTGTACTGAGGGCTTGTGATAAACTTTCTATGTTTGTATGAGATTGTCATATGATCTCCATGATACATAATATGATAGTTGGGGTTTTTAGCTTCAGGATTTCTTGTTAAACAATTGTGTTATGTGTGTTTTTATTGCTTCATGTGTTTTGCAATTGTTGATTAAATTTCTGCAAGAATTATAGTGGAAGGATTCTGTATTTTGCAAGAATTTAAATATTGTGAGATCAGGAGAGTCGATATACCATTTATCATTAATGTCTCATTGTAAATTTGTTTCTAGTTGATTAATGATTATTATTGAGGGAGTGATAACTAGTCAATTCCTCCACTCTCATTGTGTATATCACTTCAGTTAGACTAAAGATACAACTAGCTCCATGAGTTTAACTCCATTGTGATTAAATTGGAGCATAACTGAACTACTCTTCAACTTTCTGTCTTAACTTTTTACTTCGATTCTACTTGAGTCTACTTCATGAACCACCATTAAGCCTAGTAATTGTGTAATTCCTTATTGCCCGGTTTTCCAAAAGCTGTCTGCCCGAAATTAAGTGCTCGAAGAGAATAAGTTGATGTTTATTGTCGGATTATTATTAAGAGCTAATAATAATCGACACTTCTATTTTTAGGTCGACGATCTATAAATAGACTTCGCCCAATATTCTAAAAATATAATTTCATCTATTTTTCCAACTTGACCAACCATCCACAAATAGCATCCTGCAACTTCTGAAATATGATCACCATGTCTAAAAATAGACATAGTCTAAAAATAGACTTACACCTAAAAATAGCCCGCGGGCCCACTTAGTGAAGGTGATTGATTTTCACTAAGCTTCTTCATCTTGTTGAATCTCAACACTCCCTCTCAACAAGATAGGTATTATGCTTCACCCCGATCCTGCCTCTATGGTATTCAAATTTGCTCCTGGTGAGCGCCTTCATTAGAATCTCTGCATCCTGATCTTCCGTAGGAATATACTGAAGCAACATGATCTTCCGTTGCACACAATCTCTGATATGATGATACCGAATATAAATATGTTTATATATATCATGAAACATAGGATTAATCAAGAGTTTAATGCAACTCTGATTATCACAATGTATCATTATAGGATATAAATGTGAACCGAACAAACCGACCAGGATCTTCCTCATCCAGATAGCCTCACATGCAACTTGACTTGCTACCATGTATTTTGCTTCCACTGAACTGAGTGCCACAGATCTTTGTTTCTTATTGTACCAAAAAACTGATGTAGATCCGATACTGAAACCCCTCTTGATGTGCTCTTTCTGTCCGTTAGGTTGCCTGCCCAATCTGCATCCGTGAAGCCATGTAACTTCAACTCATCCGTCTGTCTATACCATAAGCCATACTCAGGTGTGCCTTTGAGATACCTCAGGACATGCTTGCCTGCCTTCCAAAAGAGCTTGGTAAGCTTAACCATCGCTTGTGAAAGTTGGTTCACCGCATAGCCTATGTCCAGTCTTGTATTAACTAAATACATGAACGAACCCACCAGCTGTCGATAAAAAATGGCATCCACTACCTCTGTCGATGTAGCATCCTCTTTCCTCCAATTTCCTGGAAGAGGAGTATCGATAGGCTTGCAGCGTTGCATGTGAAACTTCTCCAGTATCTCTCGAGCATACTTGCCTTGAGACGTAAATAGTTCACCTTCTCACTGCCATATTTGCAATCCAAAGAAATAATGAAGGATGCCCAAATCCTTCATCTCAAACTCCTTTTCAAGATCTACCTTGCATGAGTGTATCAAATACTCATCACTTGTTAGTATTAAATCATCAACATAAAGAAAAATGATTAAAAGTTTACCCTCCACCACAATTCGGTACAAGTTTGCATCCGACTCACTCTTGGTGAAGCCATGTCCAGTGAAATAGTTGTCGATCCGTGTGTACCAAGCATGTGGTGCTTGCTTTAGCCCATACAGTGCTCTTTTGAGTCTGCACACATGCGACTCGCTGCTGAAGATTTCAAATCCTTCAGGCTGCTCAATGTACACGTCTTCCTCAATGATCCCATTAAGGAACGTAGTCTTCACATCCATCTGATGAATGTGCCAACCCATCTGTGCTGAGAGAGAAAGGATGGTCCTTATGGAAGAATACCGTGTGACAGGTGCAAAGGTTTATTCATAATCAATCCCCTCAATGTGTGAGAAGCCCCGGGCAAAAAATCTTGCCTTATACTTCTCGACGCTCCCATCAGCAGCTTGATTTACCTTGTAGATCCATCTTGATCCTACAACTGATTTATCCACCGGCCTTGGAACAATCTCCCAAGCATTGTTTCTGACAATGGAGTCATCCTCGTCCACCATGGCATCTACCCATGTGGGCTCCTGCACTGCTTCTTCAAAGGAAGATGGCTCTGTCACGATACACTTTCTCATAAGAGCCATGTATCCAGTAAATCGTTCAGGTGACTGTCTCTGTCTACTTTGTGATGTAGGGACTCCTACATTCTGTGTCACATCAAGCTTCAGTCTCTCAGCTTCTATGGTACGCTTTCTGCCTTGTCTGATGTTTGGTTCTGCATGAGTGGACTCCTCCACTCCATGAATCTCCTCCTGTGGTTGATCCACATCTAGAGGCTCATCTTTAGGAACAATAAGTTCCTCCTCTGCATGCAAGTGTAGCTCCCTCTCAAGCGACAACTTCATGGATTTCACGTCATTGAATTTTATATCCCGTCGCACCACAGTCATCCGACTGTCTGGAAAATACACACGATAATTATGAGGTGCTTCTGCGTACCCCACAAATATCCCAATTTCTGCCGTCGGCTCTAGCTTCTTCCTGGTGTCCTTTGTCACGTGAATGTAAACAGATGAGCCAAAAATCTTCAAATGCGAAATATCATGCTTCTTACCAATAAAAGCTTCTTCAGGTGTACTCATGTCAAGTAGTCTATGAGGACAATGGTTTTGCACATAAATCGCAGTGTTGCATGCTTCTGCCCACAAGTGCATTGGTAGGCCCTGGTCATGCAGCATAGCTCGTGCAACAAGCATGATCGTTATGTTCTTCCTCTCTGCGATCCCATTCTGTTGTGGGTTATGAGGCGCTATGAGTTCTCTTCAAATTCCTTCTTTGCTACAGATATTTTAATTCGTTCGAGATATATTCACCACCATTATCGCTCTGTAGAGCCTTCACTTGCTTCCCCGACTCCTTCTCCACCAATTATTTAAATTCATAGAACTTTGAAAATGTTTCACTCTTCTTCTGCATGAAGAAGATCCAAAATATACGAGAATAGTCATCAACAAAAATAACATAATACCTGTGTTTTGTTGCTGAAGCAACCGAGAAAGGTCCCCACACGTCTGTGTGAATTCTCTCCAGGATCACCGAAGCACGATTCTCCTTCTCATGAAAGGTGGTCTTCACAAACTTACCCATAGTACATCCCTTGCACTGATCTGACTGTTTAAGAGTACCCTTGGGAAGTCCAGTATAAATCTACTGCAAAATCTTCAAAGTGCCATGGTGAAGATGGCCCAATCTCTTGTGCCATAATTTTCCCTCATCTCGGCTTACCACTTCTTTTACTTTTCCCATCATTGCAGTGCATCCATCTACCTCTAGCTTGTAGATATTCTTAACTCAAATCCCTATCCTCTTGGTTTGACTCATTGTTTTATGTCGTAGGAAAGATTTTCCCTTGCTGAAAACAATGTCATTACCTCTGTCTTCCAACATTTCAACCAAGACCAAGTTCTTATTTAGACTTGCAACATGCATAACATCTTTCAACAGAAATGGATTACCTGACTCCCTCTCAAAGGTAATGGTGCCAATGCCAGTTGCACTGTAACTACCATTGTCAACCATCTCTATATGAATTTGGAGATCCTTCTCCTCTGTTGAAGATTGCAACAAGAAACAGTGAAGGAGACATCTTGAAACATCATTCCTGATCCTAGTTGGAAAGTGATCACCTAAACTAGGTGGGGCCCACACAGGTGATTTTTGTCGCAAAGTCTACTTTTAGACTATGTCTATTTTTAGACATGTCGATCATATTCTATGAGTTGTAGGATGCTCTTTGTGGATGGTTGGTCAAGTTGGAAAAATAGATGGATTTATATTTTTAGACATATTGGGCAAAATCTATTTTTAGATTGTCAGTCTAAAAATAGATATGTCGAATATTATTAGCTCTTAATAATATTTGGACTATAAACATTATCTTATTCTCTTGGAGCACTTCAGTTAAGTGCACAGATGTGGCACAGGAGATGATAGAAGGAATTATGCTATTCCTAAGGGTTAAGTGGAGCTAATGCATGGAGAATTAAGCTAGAACTCATGTGACAGAGTTTGGTGGAGTTGTAGAAGTAGTTGGTGGAGTTGTGTTTAGTTTAACTTAGTTAAACATAGTTGAGCTAGTTGTATCTAGTCTAACTGATTGATACACTAGTGAGAGTGGTGTGAATTAATTATTAATTAATTCACTAATTATTAACTCATTAATCAATTGAAGAATACATCAGTTAACTACACTGCATGGACAGTTTCAGTGGAGACCAGTGGAGAGGTAGGTGAAAGAGCAAGTGTGACTATCAGTTGTGACTATAGTGTTGCATTGTTTGCACCACAAATTTAGTGGAGATGCCTTTAAGGATTGTGTGAGAAAGGCTGGAGAAATTTAAACTCATCCAGAGCCATTCTTCAGCAGTGATTGCGCAATAGAGGCAGGCTAAAGGCTGGCAAATATCAGTGCATGGATTTGCAAGATAAGGGCCTGATTAGTGTGTAGCAATTGGAGATTGTATTGAGAGCTTGTGAGGAGCTTTGTATGAGGATTGTTACATGATCTATATGAAATATATTATATATATATAGTTGGGTTTTTTAGCTTCAGGCTTTCCCGTTAAACAACTGTGTTAATGTGTGTGAATTTTTATGGTTTTAATGTGTGCATGCAATTGATTTTATTTCCGCAAGTAATGATCAATAGTAGAAGAGATTCTGTGCTGTGCATGAAGTCAAATAGTGTGTGATCAGAAGAATATCATATGTATAACATATCAGTTATATAAATTTCTACATGGTATTGGAGCGATATTGATCATTGGAGAAATTTCAAAGCATTGAAGCGGTTGAGTTTTGTGTTGGTGGAATTCGAAATTGCTACAATGTTTTCTTGGTGTCGAGGTTGAGCATTCATTGAAATGTCTTTCAATGGATTGCGATTGGAGTATTCCCTTGAGGGCATCTTGAATTATATTGCATGGAAGGACAGGATGGAGGCGGTGCTGTAGGATAATGGGTTGAAGGAGTTCATAGATGCTGATATTCCTAAACTGGGTTCTAGCGATGCAGCCGCACTTAACGCATGGCAAAAGAAGGTAGCAAGGTGTCGAAGGATTCTGTTGGAAGGTGTGAAGGATCACATAGCGTCCAGACTTCATGGTAAATCTTCTCTATTCTTGATGTGGAAAGCTTTGACAAATTTGTTCCAAAGCAAGAGCGACCAGAGGAAGTTGGCACTCAAGGATAAACTCAGGAAAATAAAAATGGAGAAGAATGACACTATTCCGGTATACTTGACAAAGTTTGTCCACTGCAGGGATGAGCTTGGGAGTGTAGGAGTTAGTGTGGATGACGAGGACTTGGTGAGCTTGGATCTCCTTGGGCTTTCGAAGAGTTGGCATTCTTACCAGGACTCTGTCAATGGTTAGGAGAAACTGCCAGGATGGGAGCGACTTTGGTTGGATCTTGTGCACGAGGAGATAAGGTGGGACACAAGGGATGGATCTTCACCAAAGAATGATGATGAAGAGGATTGTGCTTTGGCTGCCAAAGAAAGGAAGGGGAAGGGCAAGAAGAATGCTTCTCAATCCGGTGCGGATGGCAAAGAGCGTGACATGTCCAAAGTGAAGTGTTTTCACTATCACGAGCATGGGAATTTTGCCACGCATTGTCCACAGAAGAAGAAGAACAAGCAGGCTGCTGGAGCTGGAGCTGGTGATGCTCTTGCCTCGTAATTTGAGCTAGATTTCTCATTGATCGCATTCATGGTGTCTAGTGCATTGGGATCAGGGTGGTATTTTGATAGTGGCGCTTCCTTTCACATGACGGGAGATGTGAATCTTTTCAGTGACTTGGTGGAGAAAGATCTCCAGTTGCATGTTGAGTTGGGAGACAATGGACGATAAAATGTGACTAGAATTGGTACCATTACCTTTCACAGGGAGTCAGGTAAAATCATTCTTTTACAAGATGTAGTGCATGCTCCAGGTTTAAAGAAGAATTTAATCTCAGTCGCAATGTTAGAGGATAAAGGCTTATATGTTGTCTTTAGTGAAGGAAAAGTTTTCCTTTGGCACAAAGCAATAGGGCAAGTCAAGAAGGTTGGAATTCGAGCCAAGAATCTCTACAGACTTGAAGTAGATGGGATTTATACAAAGCTTCCTACTGTTGGGAAGTGCAAGAAAGACATGCAATTGATGCTTGAGAGGGAGCAAGTTTTGCATGTAGGTAAGAGTGAACCTCGGGATGTGGAGTAGCCACAAGATGAGGATCATGGAGTGGGAGAAACCACTCATGCAGATAAATTTCGTGTCAGATGGGCAGAGGGAGTGCATGCAGCTATACCACTAGGTGAGAGGTGGGGCAACATGCATGAGTAATCCCAAGAGGATATTTCTAGGTAGGATTCATTGAGATGGTGTGGATCTCATGAATTAAACCTGGCTACGAGGTGCCCATAGAGAATTAGTAGCGTGATTAGTTGGATTGATGTAGGCAGATCAAAGTGACAGTGTCGGATACTGGAGCGCAGATCAGAGTTGACAGCAAGTGCAGAGTGCATGGGTGCAGAGTTCAACAACGCAGTGGTTCCTGAAGACATGTGCAGTAGCTAAGTAGAAGTTGAAGACTTTGATGATATATGCATAATACTGATTGAGTTGTTTGGAGCCTTTCAGTTTCAGAAGCGTTGCAGCAAGAGTTGCAGGGAAAATGCATGGAGTTGCAGGGCGAATGCATGGAGTTGCGTGTTGCATGCAAAGATAGTCTTTTCTTGTTGAGAGGGAGTGTTGAAGATTGCAACAAGAAATAGTGAAGGAGGCATCCTATGGGGCCCACATAGGTGATTTTTGTTGCAAAGTCTATTTTTAGACTATGTCTATTTTTAGACATGTCGATCATATTCTATGAGTTGCAGGATGCTATTTGTGGATGGTTGGTCAATTTGGAAAATATATGGATTTCTATTTGTAGACATATTGGGCGGAATCTATTTTTAGAATGCCAGTCTAAAAATAGATATGTCGAATATTATTAGCTCTTAATAATATTTGGACAATAAACATTATCTTATTCTCTTGGAGCACTCCAGTTAAGTGCACAGATGTGGCACAGGAGCTGACAGAAGGAATTATGCTATTCCTAAGGGTTAAGTGGAGCTAATGCATGGATACTTCAACTAGAACTCATGTGACAGAGTTTGGTGGAGTTGTAGAAGTAGTTGGTGGAGTTGTGTTCAGTTTAACTTAGTTAAACATAGTTGAGCTAGTTGTATCTAGTCTAACTGATTGATACACTAGTGAGAGTGGTGTGAATTAATTATTAATTAATTCACTAATTATTAACTCATTAATCAACTGAAGAATACATCAGTTAACTACACTGCATGGACAGTTTCAGTCGAGACCAGTGGAGAGGTAGGTGAAAGAGAAAGTGTGACTATCAATTGTGACTATAGTGTTGCATTTTTTGCACCACAAATTTAGTGGAGATGCCTTTAAGGATTGTGTGAGCAAGGATAGAGAAATTTGAACTCATCTAGAGCCATTCTTCAGCAGTGATTGCGTAGTAGAGGCAGGCTACAGGCTGGCAAAGATTGGTGCATGGATTTGCAAGATCAGGGCCTGATTAGTGTGTAGCAATTGGAGATTGTACTGAGAGCTTGTGAGGAGCTTTGTATGAGGATTTTTACATGATCTCTATGACATATATTATATACAAATAGTTTGGGTTTTTAGCTTCATGCTTTCCTGTTAAACAACTGTGTTAATGTGTGTGAATTTTTATGGTTTTAATGTGTGCATGCAATTGATTTATTTCCGCAAGTAATGATCAATAGTAGAAGAGATTTTGTATTGTGCGTGAAGTCAAATAGTGTGTGATCAGGAGAATCTTGGATGTATAACACATCAGTTATATATATTTCTACATCCTCCAAGTCACTAAACAACTCCTTGTCTCCCGTAATATGGAAAGACGCACCACTATCAAGATACCACGTTGATCCCATTGAGATTGAAACCAAGCATGCGATCAAAGATAAATCAAGTTCAAATTTTGAGGATAAGGCCTCTCTAGCTGTAGCTCTAGCAGCCTTCTTGTTCTTCTTTTTCTGTGGGTAGTTAGTGGCGAAATACCCATGTTCGTGATAGTGAAAACACTTCACCTTGGACAAATCCTGCTTCTTGCCTTTAGCTTCGGATTTTGGATGGGATTTCTTCCCCTTACCTTTCCTTGCTTTGGAAACCAAAGTGGGATTCTCTTCATCATCATTATTTAATGAAGAGCCATCTCTGGTACTTCGCCTTATCTCCTCCTGCACAAGATCTGACCAAAGTCGCTCCCAACCCGGCAGTTTCTCCAGTCCATTAACAAAGTCTTCGTAGCTATGCCAAGTCTTTGGAAGTCTAAGGATAGCCAAGCTCACCAATTAATCATCATCAACAGTAATCCCTACACTTCCCAGTTCATCCCTACAGTGGAAAAAATTCGTGAGATATTTTGGAATACTGTCGCCCTTCTCCATTTTTATTTTTCTGAGCTTATATTTTAGCGCCAACTTCCTCTGGTAACTTCCTCTAGTCACTACTGCTTTGGAACAAATATGCAAATCCTTCCACACTGCAAATGGAGTGGCTTTCCCGTGAAGTCTGGGCATAATATGGTCCTTCACACCTTCCAACAAAATTATTCTTGTCTTTGCTACCTTCTTTTGCCATGCATCAAGTAATGCAGCATCGCTAGAACCCAACTTAGGAACATCACTATCGATGAACTCCTTCAATCCATTATCTTTCAGCACCGCCTCCATCCTATCCTTCTAGACTATGTAATTTGAGCTGCCATCAAGGGCATACTCCAATCACAACTCATTGAAAGACATTTCAATGTATACTCAACTGTCACACCAAGAATTTTCTGCAGCAAATTCGAATTGTCCACCAGCACAAACTCAACAATTCTTCACAATTGCAATCTTCAAGAATTAACACTGCTCTGATACCATGTAGAAATTATATAACATATGCATGTATATATCCATATTCTCCTAATCTAACAATATTTATCTTCTTGCTAAATACAAAATCCTTCCACTGTTAATCTTTTGTGGAAATTTAAACTCAATTGCAAACACATGAAGCAATAAAAACAATCGCACATAACACAGTTGTTTAACAGGAAAGCCTGAAGCTAAAAACCCAAACTATCATATATGATGTACCATTGATATCATGTAACAATCTCATACAAATCTTAGTACATCAAACTCTCAGTACAATCAATCGTCACACACTAACATGAAGAAATCTGCAAATCCATGCACTACTTTCTTACCACCTGATAGCCTGCCTCCACTGCGCAATCCCTGCTGAAGAAGACCCCTAAATGAATTCGAATTTGCCTTGCCTTGACTGCGCAACCCTCATTGGCAACTCCAATGTGTGTGTGATGCAATCAATGCATCATTAAAGTCACAACAGATAGTCCATCTCACCCTTTCACCTATATCTCCACTGGGTCCCCACTGGAACTGACATGCACTGTAGTTAACTGTTGTATTTGTTCAGTTGATTAATGAGTTATTATTTGTGAATTAATTAACTAATTAATTCACTCCACTCTCACTATTGTATCATTCAGACTGAGTTAAACTAAATAACAACTCCATGAACTACTCTTCCAACTATGTCATAACTTTGTCACTTCAGTTCTAACTAAATTCTCCATGCATGAACCACTAGTAAACCCTAGGAATTGCATAATTCCTTCAGCCCACTGATTTTCCAAATATGTACACTGAAATTAAGTGCTACAAGAGAATAAGTTGATATTTAGAGTCTGACTATTATTAAGGGCTAATAATAATCGACACTTCTATTTTTAGATCGACGATCTATAAATAGACTTCGCCCAATATTCTAAAAATATAATTTCATCTATTTTTCCAAATTGACCAACCATCCACAATATCATCCTGCAACTTCTGAAATACGATCACCATGTCTAAAAATAGACATAATCTAAAAATAGACTTACACCTAAAAATAGCCTGCGGGCCCACTTAGTGAAGGTGACTGATTTTCACTAAGCTTCATCATCTTGTTGAATCTCAACACAATCAAACCAAGTGGTTTTACTATTTAATAGGGATTTAATTCCTCAAGGAATGCATGAGCAAGGTAGGATGAGCAGAGGTAGAAAATTTGCTAAGTATTTGTCCTATTTTTCCTAGATCAGTGTAAGACAGTTGGTAGAGTGTAGGAGTTTCTCTTGAGAGAGAAAGAATTGTATTGTTTCATGATCATTGAATTTACACAATATAAATATAGTATGGTTTTAGGCAGTGTGATTTCCCCATATACATCTTGTGTTGTGCGATTGATTATTTCTCTCTTACTTATTATGTGATTGTGTGATCGTGTTTTGTTTTTGCAAATTGTAGAAGGATTCAATATCTTGTTTTAATACATTATAGGATCAGATTGAATCCCATTTTTATACTTTATACATGGTATCAGATTGCTAGGAATCAAAATAAGAAGAGAATAACATAGTTAATTTTGATCAGGTTCAAATTTTCGTATTTATTCTTCGGTATCCAACAACAGATCAAGATGTATTTCAATGGCTTGAGAATCGAATATGCACTAGAGGGAAATTTGAATTATATTGCATGGAAGGATAGGATGGAGGTAGTGCTTGAGGAAAGCGGACTGAAGGCTTTCATAGATGCTGATGTCCCGGAACTTGCAATAGTATATTCTCAACTTCTTGATGCATGGAATAAAAATGTAGCAAAGGCGAGAAATATTGTTAGAGGGAGTTTGAGATAATATTGTCTCGAGTCTCCATGGGAAAATGACACCATATGCGATGTGGAATTCCTTGACAGATCTGTATCAGAATAGCAGCAACCAAAAGAAGCTCCCGCTGTAAGAAAATCTCAGTAAGATCAAAATGGAGAAGGGCGACACGATTCAAAAATACTTGACAAAGTTCACTCAATGTCAAGATGAGCTTGGAAGTGTTGGGATCATTGTTTCCTCGGATGATTTGGTGAGCCTAACTCTTTTAGGCCTTTCCAAGAGCTAGCATAGCCACCAGGAATATTTTAATATGAGGGACAAGTTTCCATATTAGGAGCGACTATGGTCCGATCTGACACAAGGAGAAATTCGGCAGAGCACCAGAGATGGATCCTCATCAAAGACCGATGATGAGGAAAATTGTACCTCGGCTGGCAAGGTGAAGAAAGGAAAAGGTAAGGTGTCTCATTCCAAATCCGAGACTAGAAAGGTAGGAAAGAGTTGAGACTTTTCAAAGCTAAAATTTTTCAACTGTCATGAGCATGGACACTATGCCACAAATTGTCCACAAAAGAAGAACAAAAATAAGGCCTCAAGAGGAGTAGTAGGTGAAGCATTGGCTTCACAGTTCAAGTTGGACTTCACCCTCATTGCATGCATGGTGTCATTGGTGATGGGATATGTGTGGTACTTGGATAGTGGAGCTTCATTCCACATGAACGAATACAAAGAATTCTTCAATAGCTTGGAGGAGAAGGATCTACAAAGTCACATCGAGATGGGTGATGACAGGAAGTATAGTACTACCGGTATTAGTAAAGTTCCCTTTTAGAGAGAGTTAGGTAAACCCCTCATATTAAAAGATGTCATGCATGTACCTGGTTTAAAGAATAATTTGGTTTTTGTTGCTATGTTGGAAGATCATGGATATGATGTGATTTTCAGTGAAGGAAAGGTGTTCCTTCATCACAAAGCCATGGGCTAGGTGCAAAATATTGGGGTTCAAGTGAAGAACCTCTACAAAATTTATGTAGATGACTACGCAACATTGAGAAGTAAAACAGAGAAGGTGGAGAGCTGAGACATCGATGAGTTATGGCCGATGAGGTTGAGCCATCTACACCAAGGCTCTTTGAGGATCGTGCAATAGATTTCTTCAGGACTTCCAATGGGTGCACTTGTGCAGAGAAACACATGCAAAGGGTGCACATTGGGGAAATATACCAAAGCCACCTTTCACAATAAGGAAAGCCGAGTAGCAATAATCCTTGAGAGATTTCATTCATACATGTGTGGACCATTCTCAACATCTTCCGCAACAAAGCATAATTATTATGTGATTTTTGTTGATTATTTTTCAAGAAAGTGTTGGATTTAATTCACATAGAAGAAAGATTAGACATTCTCCAAGTTTTGTGAGTTCAAGGCACTTGTCAAGAAAGATACATGGAAGAAGGTGAAGGCTCTAAGGAGCGACAATGGTGGAGAATACATCTCTAACAAATTCAAGAACCTATTTTCCTCAGAAGGAATTCAAATAGAATTGATTGCACCTCATAACCCATAACAGAATGGGGTTGCAAAAAGAAAGAACACAACTATTTTGGGAGCATCATGAGCTATGTTCCATGATCAGGACCTACCATTGCATCTGTGGGTGGAAACATGTAATACAACAATATTTCTATAGAGCGAAAGTCCTCATTGGATACTTAGGATGAGTACATGTTGGAACAGGGTCTCCTGCAAGCTGCAAAACTGGTCCATTTTGTATATTTTTTATTATATTTAGTCTAACGCAGGGGTTTTGGGGTGGGTCAAAGCCCTTAATGCATTGTAAATGGGCCAAGGGTAGACCAAGAATCCACAAACCATGGTTTTCAGACCATTGGATGCGTAGGCTAAAATAGTATAAGTAGTTGAACCTTTTTGAGTTGTAAGACAGACTATGAATAAAAAGAGATTGATGCTAAGTGCGAACTGATAGATCTGGTTAGGGTTGTTGGGTAAGGACTCCTGCTGCTGTGTGCACGGAGGGCCTCTGGCCTCGTATGTGCAGACCTTGATACTATGTGTGCAGGTTGGGTTTTGGGGTATTGTAAGTAGATCTAAAGGATTAGTGAATGTGGAAGTATCGTTGAATATCTAAATCTATTGGAATTACTATGATATGAAACTATGATGTTTGGTTAATTAATATATGATGTTGTGTTATTGATTTAAGATGCGAACATACTTGTGTTACTTGTTTATGCTGCAATTTTTTTTGTTTCATATAGCTGCGTTAACGTTATATGAGTTCATGATCTGTGGATTATTGTGAATATCATTGATGTTGTGCATGTGGATGCGAAGGGAATATGTAGATATAGGCTCTGTCATACAAGATCTGGTCACTATAAGGTTGAACGCAGCTCTTCTTGACTTACTTACCCTCTCCCAGGGTGCGGAAACCTAGTTCTAGCACCCACCCATACTACTTTGGGTGAGACTTTGGCGTACGCGAGCAAGTCACCGTCGAAAGGGCCAGTAGTATAGGGGTTTGTTGGCAAAACTTAACCTCCAAACCTAGGTTAGGACCCCTAGAGCCAAAAAATGGTTTCGTTGCTGGGACTGGGAGAATTTTGAGAGAGGGATTGGGTAATGCCAAGGCCGTACTGGAAGCCTGAAAGAAAGGAAATTGATTAATGGTTTGAACATCAAGTTCAGGAATTTGCCATCGATTAGTTTGTCTCCCACTATGAAGTAGAGTGAAGATTCTTCAAGGGGTTCCGAGGTAAGTTTCTGAAGACCTTACCATTGCTGATCAAGATATTATTGTGCGAAAAGAGTATTTTGTGTAGCCATACCGAGTGAATGACCTCTGATCTAGACGAGAGCACAATGCGAAGTGGCAAACACTACAGAACCAACCTAGAAGGAGATAGATATGTCTACAGTCCAGTAAGAGAAGAAGTTGCACAGAATCCTCTAGCCACATTGCTTTCAAACCATCCTAGGGGTAAGAATTTACCTACACCTCTGCCACCGCCGGAAGACGACATGGTTGGGCACATGAAGTTGCCGACCTTTAAGGGTGTGGGAGATGAAGACATGGATCAGTTTTGGTTTGTCGCGGGATCGGTATGGACTATGCAGAACGTAGCTAGTGATGCAGTGAAAATGGTGCAGTTGTCCCTTGCCTTCGAAGGAAGAGATTTGGACTGGTACATGGGATACATCGGTCAAAATGACAATGCAACCATTGAAGTATTAAGAACGCCCTAAAACAACAGTTCAAGAAACCTAAGTCCTACTCTCAAATCGTGGTTGATTTAAAGGATTTCAATCAAGGGTCTTCTGAATATGTGTGGGAGGCCGATCAACGATTGAAGAAGGTGATCAAAGAAGGGGGATTCCAATATGATGACAGACAACACATAGAATGGTTCATCGCTATGTTGCTATCTCATCTGCGCGTACCTATGGGGTGTTGGGGTCCTGTGATTTGGCTGATTGGCAAACCAAATGATAAGGCAACATTCAAACCAAGCTTTAGAGCTCTAGGATCTAGCCCTCCTAGTCTTAGAGAGGGATATCTCAATGTGTGCAAAGATATGTCTTGTTTGCTTTTAAGGGTTGATTTTAGGCTAGTTATGAAGTGTAGATTTGTTTGTTTGGGTTTGGTTGGTTGGACATGAATGATCTAGGAAACATAAATAGAAAGGGGAAATATCAGAGCCATTGGGAAAAAGAGTCAATAAGAAGTTATAACAAGCTCAATCAATGGATATGGGATATCAAAGGGAAAATCTAACTTGGCCAGTGGATCTTGGGTTTGGTGGATGAAATGAAATGGACATTAAGGATTTAGAAGGAGAAGTAGAACTAAGGGCAGTTAAGAATCCTTAATTATATGTACTTCTCAACAAAGGGACTTAAAAAATTATCTGAACATAAAGAGGCATTCCATAGATAGGGCTAACCATAAATTATAGAAATCACACTTCAAAAAATAATAATTCCAAGGCAAACTTTTCAAATGAAATCTAGGAGTCGAGGAACGCTCTATTTCATCCAAAGATTTCACCTTCAAGGAATTTAGAAAACATAAAAGATTCAAAAATAATTGTATCATTGAAGAGGGAACACCTAAAAATATCTGATTGCAATTATAAAGACCTTCAAAGCAATTATCTCAGCAAGAAAAAAGGGTATGATCAAAATAGACCTCTTTGGCAGACTGTAAACAATGGTACTTTAAAGGGAGACTTCAGAAACAATTTTCAAGTGGCAGCAAGTAAGCAAGGAAAACCATAAATCATTCTTGAGACCAACTATTTGAAATATTTCTGAAATAAACAAGCATAAGGGTCCAAGAGAGCAATTAAGACTACTCAATAATACCTCAGCAGATGAAAACATAAAGACAGTGAAGATAAAACAGGTCTAAGGTGCTTTTAGGAGACATTTCTTAACCTAAAATTTTTACTCTACTGTAAGTATATAATGATGGAACAAAATGGAAAACAGGAAATAAAAATTAACAGATTAGAATACATCACCAACAGCCTTGCTCAGGGATCCAATGATAGAGCCTTCTCATTAACAAAACATGTCAAAACATCATCAATATTCCAATACTTCAATTTCTTCTTTAATCTTCAGCCAGACTATGTACAACTTCAAAGAGTTCGAATGCCAACAACCAACCCAAAACAAAGAGCTCCTCATAGAGTATTTATAGAAGAATGAGGAGTTGGAACTCTTTTTAGGTTTCAAAATGTTATTAATTACAGAGTAAATGCATTCCTAGCCTTGAAAACCACGCAGGGCATAAGGAAGGAATGAGTTGCACTACTTCGTTGTTTTAATAACTCTGTCTTTACTTCCTGAGGATAAAGTAGGTGAAAAGAGTGGGTTTTAAGGCTTTCCCATGTCTTAAAATAACTGTTCTGACAGTCAAAAGATGTTTTGTTAGTGTGAAAACTGTCAAAGTGTCTTTGTAGGTGAAAAGCAGGCTACAGGTGGCTTCAGATATTTTGATGAATTAACTGCTCTGTCCTGATGTGCTTGGGGCTCCATGCCTTGTTGATTTGTCCTTTAATCATCTTAAGCTTCATTCTTTGAACTGCAGGTTAAGTCTTTTGATCCTCGGGATTTGACTGTAACCTTTAACCTTTATCTTAAACTCTGATACTCTTTACTGTTTCATTAACTTCTATTGTTTGCTTTCAAGTACTTTCTTTGTGTGCTAGAGGGTTTTGCTGTGTAACCAATGCTCATGAAAAAATTGGTTGAAATGTGGACATTAACCCTTTATGTCCCTTTTTACTTTCGATCAGGCCTTTGAGTATCATCACCCTTGGCCTTTATCACTTTCTTTGACTGTGGGATGGATTTTATGATTACCACCATGAAACTTGCAACAAACAACAAACATGTCATAAAAAACCTGCATTATATGGTAAAAATACTTCAGAGGGCTCGGCGAGGGGTAGAAAAGCATGCAAAGGCAGTGGATGAAGTGGAAAAGGGCCTCATGGTGAAAAACCATGAAAACCAAGGTTCAAAACTGAATTTGGCGCGAAGAGATGCAATGGCGGTTTGGCAGAAAACCGAAGGCAGTTTTCGCACGGGGCCGGGGCGGTAAGTGGTTTTAGGCTGATCGAACACGATACGGGTTGGAAGATGACACGTGTCCTATAAAAACTGGCCATTTTGCATTGAATTTGGGTGTTAAATCATTTTGGTTGATTCAGTGCGAAAACAGTTCTGGACCGTCAGATCTGGGAGATCGACAGCTGACATCAAATTCGAAGGGAGAAAAGATGTGTGGGGGGGAAATAGGTGGGACCCAGTGCTGGCGTTAGCTACTTTGTTGCGGAGCAAAATGTTCAATGCATGGGGTGAAAATTGGTTGGGTGGAGTTAAAATGTGAGGATCAATGGGGGCTGTTGGATCGAGGAAATATATGGCTGTGATTGAATCAAGGCTGCGCACATCAGAGATCCAGACAGACGGGAGGAGGAAATGTGGAGGGAGCGATTGCGAAAATGTGATGAAGTGAGGACTGTAAGATCTGGGAGAGATCAATGGCTAGGATTCCATCAGCGGGGGATGATCATCGGCGGAGAGGGGAAGGTGGAAGGGAAAGAGTGAAGCCCGATGTGATGTGCGATGAAGCGTGAACCGTTCGATCTGGGGGAGATCGACGACGGAGATTTCATCGGTGGAGGATGGAAGTGGGAATGGGAATCACCAAAGTGTGATGCATCGATGGAGCGAGGACCGTCAGATCTTAAACAGGATCAACGATGGAGATTGGATCAGGGGATCGGCCATTGGTGGAGAAAAGGAGTGCGGGCGTGACCTTTTGCGGTTTGCGATGGAGCACGGACCGTCCGATCTAAAATGAGATCAATGGAAGAGATTTACTCGAGGGATCAGCCATCGGTGGAAGAAAATATAAGGGGAAAGAGGAAACGGGGAACTATGATGGCCGATAGCCGATGGGCTTAGCGCTTGGTCGCAGGGCGCGGGGTCAAGTGACGAAAAGGGGTTAGGGATTAAGCCAAAAATCGCTTAAGGCCCAATGTTATAATGGGAGCGGAATTAGGCTAAAAAGGTGTTTTTAACCTTAGAAGAAGGTTCCGATAGATTTTATAAAAAGGGTTTTAAAACCAAATAAAGAGGTTTTATAAGGTTTTAAGGGGATTTTGAAGGAAATAAAGGGTAAAATGAGGAAAATGGGTGACATGAAGGGAATATTTTGAAATGGAGAAATGGTGGGAATTATGGCTTTGAAGGCAGTTTTCTTTATGAATTAGCAGGGCTATTTGAATGAAGATATCAGTGAGATGGATTTTTGAAAGATAAGGGGCATGGCAAGACTTCAAGAACTCACAGATTTTCTAAAATTTATTTCTTGAAGGCTAAAAGGATTTGTTTTAGCCATCTTTGAATACGTCAAAATTATGGATGGCTAATAGTGGCTCCACTTGGGGAGGACATCTGTCTTTTAGGTGTCTAGAACCTTAGTTTATCAATCTTTGGCTTTTAGCAGACCAGTGCCTTAATCCATTGGGCATCAATCCTTTTCTTTCTTGGACTTGATAATATTTCATCAATCTGCAGTATATGGCATTCTTCAAAGCAACATCACTACCTACCCAATCCTACTTATCCTATCATTTTTTCTCTTGAGTGCACTTGGACTTGCATCTCTTTTACATATTATTTGTGAAAATAGAAAGATAAAACTATCTAATGCTACCCTTATTTCTTCCAAGGGTCCATATTAAACAGTTGGACTCAAAAAATTCTCTACCTAATCTACTATCTGTCAAGATTAAGCTGTTTGACAGATTTGCATTCTCTACATTCCATAGCAGAAATTTAAACAAAGACAAACCAGGACTAAACATTCTGATTTGCTGTAGTGTCTATGGCATAAGAAACCAACTACATATAGACTTTTATTTGCAGAAAATTAAAACAAAATTGTGAAGGCTTAAGATCTGAAACTAAAAAACGTTCTTCCCTTCTTTTTCAACTCTGATTTTGATCCTTTTGAGCTGTCCTCTTCTTCTTTTCCTAGTTCAATTTTTATCATATTAGAACCGGCCTTTCTTTCTTTCTTT
Source organism: Pinus albicaulis (assembly GCA_034641835.2). NCBI lineage: Eukaryota > Viridiplantae > Streptophyta > Pinopsida > Pinales > Pinaceae > Pinus > Pinus albicaulis. The sequence goes on from CM076574.1 coordinate 1,369,150,509, forward strand.
GGCTCAAGTTTTATCATGTTAGAGCCATATTTTTCTTTCGATTCTCGGTTCAGATTTTGAGCATGTTTGAGCCATTTTTCTTCTATCCTAATCTATTCTAATGATAAGCCAAGATTAAACTGTTTGGAAAATATGATTCACTAACCTATCAGCAGTAAATTGAAATCTATCTAGTCATGATTAGGTTGTATGACTAGATAGCAGTGTTTTATTTTAGTAGTGGCATTTAGGCTTTCACACTTTCAGACTTTTCTTTTATTTTTTGGTATGGTACTGTACCTTTCTTCTTTTATATCTTCCCTCTTTTCTCTTTTTCTATTGTTTTTGTATTTTTTCAATTTTTCTTTCAAAGCAAAAAACAAAAAACTAACTAAATGCTCACAGACTGAGCTTTATTGACATTCCTACCTAACCTAATCTAACCTGGAAAATTTACATATTTATCTAATGAACTCCCTTTTCCAATATAGCCAATCAAGTAAATGGTTCCATGATTGGTCTTTTCTCATCTCCTTGATCATGCTAGACAAGCAGGGCAACTCCCATTTCCCTTGTTCTTTAGTAGCAGTGCTAAAAAATCTTCTTACTTTTGGTAATACACTGCTTCTAACAACCTTTATCCCTTCTTCAAATATCTTCAAGAAATGAGCATAGGGATCTTGAAATAATGCTTGTTTATGAATATTTAGAAGATAGGTTTCGACCAAGCTTACTTTTTTCTCCATTGGATCAAGCCAAAGATTCTTTTGAGAAAGAACTTTTTCCTCATCTTCATTATCATCTGAACTGGAGGACTCATCATATATTGTAGTGCTGTCCTCTTGTAGTCCTGGTATGCTCTGATTCAGTGGAATGTACTCTGTGAAGAGATCATCATGTTCTTGAGCAGGGGTATATTTTATTACCTCAACCCTTTCAGGAGAAGGTTCCTTATCTTCAGCTTGCTCAAGAAATTCCTCTTTCTTCTCAACCTCATCATCACAAATGATAGATTTTTGAATCCCAATTATGTGAAAGCTATTTCTGATTGATTGGATTGGTTGATTGCTGCTTTCAAGCTGATGATAGTGAAGTTCATGATACCAATCAACTGTTGGCTACCCTGCATGATTAGTTTCTGCTTGAAGCTCATCATCATCATCAAACTGATCAAAAATTGGAAAATCATTAGTATAAACAATCTCACCAATCAAACATATTGGGTTATCAGTTTGTTTTTCTTTAAGCTGATCTACAAGTTTATTTTCTGGCTCAAAACAACAAGGTTCAGTAGGTAGATGAGAAGAAGTGTTTTGTTCAAATGAAGTTTTGAGGGCTGGTTGTTTATTTAATATTTGATCAATTTCTTCTTCTGTCAAAAGAGGAGAAATTTTTATTTGGCTTTGGGCAGAAGTATAGTAGTCCTCTTTCTCTTGTGTTGAATGATTTTGAGGCTAGATGTCTTCTTAAGCCTCTCTTAGGGGATCTTTACTTGTGCTTGCAAGGAAACTTTGAGGATTTTCTTCTATTTCAGGTTCTGTGTTTCCTAGGAGGCTTATTGTTTCCTCAAAGCACTGCTCACTTTTTTCATTTGCATTTTGGTCGTAAAGATATTTTAACAGTGCAATACAAGATAAAGGTATGGTGTCAGGACTTTCTTGACAACCTTCTTCATTGTTTTCTCTGTAATCTTTCTCATCATACATATTTTTCTTGTTGTATATGTCTTGTAGTGGTTGAGTTTGTGTTTGATCAGGGAAAGGCATAGGTTGCTCTAGATAATCAACATCTGTATCAACCTCATGCCTTTCCAGTTTCTTATCAAGTATGTACTCTATTTTTCCAATTAGGTCCAATAATGTGTTTTGTTTAGCTTCTCCGTCTATACCTGATTCCATGTTTGTTAGTTATAAAGAGGTCACTGCATTTTTTCAGCCAGTTCAGAGTCTTCTACCAGTGGAGTCATTAGGTCTTTTGGGATTGTGGAGTTGCCAGGTGAAAGATTTTGAACTTTGCTTTCCACCGTCAGCATGATTGGGATTTCTCAATGCATTCCCAGGGGATTTTACAAGGACTGGTAAAGTAATAGGCCTACTGGAGGCCAATGGAGTCGCCAGGTGGAAATTTTTAGCTCCTTTGGAGGTAATATGTTCTATGGTCCACCACCAATTTTTATTATGAAACCAATTTGAAATATTTTTGGTTTTCTAAGTTTTTTGTTTTGAAGGACTAATGAGTCTACAAGAGCTTGCTAGGCTATTATGTACTCAGAAGTCCCACTATGATCACCAAAATGTTGGTGTGAGCGGTGGGATAAGTCCACAAGATAGTACTCTTAAGGGTTTTTTGAAAAGTTTATGGAAGTCTAAGTTTGTTTATCACTCAGAGTCCCACCGTGATCGCCAAAATTTCGGAGTCCTGTGATTTGGCTGATTGGCAAACCAAATGACAAGGAAACATTCAAACCAAGCTTTAGAGCTCTAGGGCCTAGCCCTCCTAGTCTCAGAGAGGGATCTCTCAATGTGTGCAAAGATATGTCTTCTTTGCTTTTAAGGGTTGATTTTAGGCTAGTTATGAAGTGCAGATTTGTTTGTTTGGGTTTGGTTGGTTGGACATGAATGATCTAGGAAACATAGATAGAAAGGGGAAATATTAGAGCCATTGGGAAAAGGAGTCAAGAAGAAGTTATAACAAGCTCAATCAATGGATATGGGATATCAAAGGGAAAATCTAACTTGGCCAGTGGATCTTGGGTTTGCTGGATGAAATAAAATGGACATTAAGGATTTAGAAGGAGAAGTAGAACTAAGGGCAGTTAAGAATCCTTAATTATATGTACTTCTCAACAAAGGGACTTAAAACATTATCTGAACATAAAGAGGCATTCCATAGACAGGGCTAACCATAAATTCTATAAATCACACTTTAAAAAATAATAATTCCAAGACAAAATTTTCAAATGAAATCTAGGAGTCGAGGAACGCTCTATTTCATCCAAATATTTCACCTTCAAGGAATTTAGAAAACATAAAATATTCACAAATAACTGTATCATTGAAGAGGGAATGCCTAAACATCTCTAATTTCAATTATAAAGACCTTCAAAACAATTATCTCAGCAAGAACAAACGGTATGATCAAAACAGACCTCTTTGGCACACTGTAAACAATGGTACTTTAAAGAGAGACTTCAGAAACAGTTTTCAAGTGGCAACAAGTAAGCAAGGAAAACCATAAATCATTCTTGAGATCAACTATTTGAACTATTTCTGAAATAAACAAGCATAGGGGTTCAAGAGAGAAATTAAGACTACTCAATAATACCTTAGCAGATGAAAACATAATGACAGTGAAGAGCAAACAGGTCTAAGGTGCTTCTAGTAGACATTTCTTAGCCTAAAATTTTTACTCTACTATAAGTATATAATGATGGAACAAAATGGAAAATAGGAAATAAAAATTAACATATTAGAATACATCACCAACAACCATGCTTAGGGATCCAATGATAGAGCCTTCTCATTTAAAAGACATGTCAAAACATCATCAATCTTCCAATACTTCAATTCCTTCTTTAATCTTCAGCCAGACTATGTACAAATTCAAAGAGTTTGAATGCCAACAACCAACCCCTAACAAAGAGCTCCTCATAGAGTATTTATAGAAGAATTAGGAGGTGGAACTCTTTTTAGGGTTAAAATGTTATTAATTACAGAGTAAATGCATTCCTAGCCTTGAAAACCACGCAGGGCATAAGGAAGGAATGAGTTTCACTACTTTTTTGTTTTAATAGCTTTGTGTTTACTTCCTGAGGATAAATTAGGTGAAAAGAGTGGGTTTTAAGGCTTTCCCATGTCTTAAAATAACTGTTTTGACAGTCAAAATATGTTCTGTCAGTGTGATAACTGTCAAAGTGTCTTTGTAGGTGAAAAGCAGGCTACAGGTAGCTTCAAATATTTTGATGAATTAACTGCTTTGTCCTGATGTGCTCGGGGCTCCATGCCTTGTTGATCTGTCCTTTAATCATATTCAGCTTCATTCTTTGAACTGCAGGTTAAGTCTTTTGATCCTCAGGATTTGATTGTAACCTTTAACCTTTATCTTAAACTCTGATACTCTTTACTGTTTCATTAACTTCTATTGTTCGCTGACAAGTACTTTCTTTGTGTGCTAGAGGGTTTTGTTGTGTAACCAATGCTCATGAAACAATTGGTTGAAACGTGGACATTAACCCTTTATGTCCCTTTTTACCTTCGATCAGGCCTTTGAGGATCGTCACCCTCGGCCTTTGTCACTTTCTTTGACCGTGGGATGGATTTTATGATTACCACCATGAAACATGCAACAAACAACAAACCTGTCATAAAAAACCTGCATTATATGGTAAAATACTTCAGAGGGCTCGGCGAGGGGTAGAAAAGCGTGCAGAAGTGGTCGATGCATCGGAAAAGGGCCTCATGGCAAAAAACCATGAAAACCAAGATTCAAAATTGAATTTGGCACGAAGAGATGCAATGGCGGTTTGGCGGAAAACCAGAGGCGGTTTTTGCATGGGGTCGGGGTGGTAAGTGGTTTTAGGCTGATCGAATGCGATAAGGGTTGGAGGATGACATGTGTCCTATCAAAACCGCCCATTTCGCGTTGAATTTGGGTGTTAAATCATTTTGGTGGATTGAGTGCGAAAACAGTTATGGACCATCTGATCTGGGAGATCGAAGGTTGAGATCAAATGCAAAGGGAGAAAAGATGTGTGGGGGGGAAATAGGTGGGACCCAGTGCTGGAGTCAAATACTTTGTCATAGAGCAAAATTTTCAATGTGTGGGGTGAAAATTGGTTGGGTGGAGTTAAAATGTGAGGATCAATGGGAGCCGTTGGATTGGAGAAATGGATGGCTGTGATTGAATCGGGGCCGCGCACATCGGAGATCCAGACAGATAGGAGGAGGAAAGGTGGAGGGAGCGATTGCGAAAATGTGATGAAGTGAGGACCGTAAGATCTGGGAGAGATCAACGGCTAGGAATCCATCGGCAGGGGATGATCATCGGTGGAGAGGGGAAGGCGAAAGGGAAAGAGCGAAGCCCGATGCGATGTGCGATGAAACGCGGACCGTCCGATCTGGGGGAGATCGACGGTGGAGATTTCATCGGTGGAGGATGGAAGTGGGAATGGGAATCGCCGAAGTGCGATGCACTAATGGAGCGAGGACCATCATATCTTAAACAAGATCAATGATGGATATTGGCTCAGGGGATTGGCCATTGGCGGAGAAAAGGAGTGCGGGCGTGACCCTTTGCGGTTTGCGATGGAGGACGGACTGTCCGATCTAAAACGAGATCAACGGTGGATATTTACTTGGGGGATCGGCCATTAGAGGAAGAAAATACAAGGGGAAAGAGGAAACGGGGAACTGCGATGGCCGATAGCTGATGGGCTTAGCGCTTGGTCGCAGGGCACGGGGTCATATGAGGAAAAGGGGCTAGGGCTTAAGCCGAAAAGCACTTAAGGCCCAATGTTATAATGGGAGCGGAATTTGGCCTAAAAAGGGGTTTTTAACCTTAGAAGAAGGTTCCGATAGTTTTTAGAAAAAGGGTTTTAAAACCAAATAAAGAGGGTTTATAAGGTTTTAAGGGGATTTTGAAGGAAATAAAGGATAAAATGAGGAAAATGGGTGACATGAAGGGAATATTTTGAAATGGAGAAATGGTGGGAATTATGGCTTTGAAGGCAGTTTTCTTTATGAATCAAGAGGGCTATTTGAATGAAGATATCAGTGAGATGGATTTTTGAAAGATAATGGGCATGGAAAGACTTCAAGAACTCACAGATTTGCTAAAATTTGTTTCTTGAAGGCTAAAAGGATTTGTTTTAGCCATATTTGAATATGTCAAAATTATGGATGGCTAACATGGGGCATCAAACTTTCGAATCGCGAGAGAAAGCCTTGGAGGGTTCTATGAAGTTAGAAGATGTGCCTCGAGATGAGACTCACTTGGTCGTCCAACAGATCCAAGGACAGCTGGAAGTGATGCACATAGAGATCCAGAATCTATGGAAGGAACGAGGGGCAAAGGCTAGCCCCGAAAGATGATGCATACGATGCTGGGTGAATGGTCATAAAAAGGATAACTACCCTCTGTTAGCAGACTATATGCAGGCTGGGCGACCTATCCCAATGCACCCTAGGGAAGCTGCGGGACCCAATGGGTCGGCGCTATGGTGCAATTATTGTCGCGTTGCGGGGCTGCACGATACCAACCATTGTCCCTACCTTGCCACGTATGTTCTAGAGGTGAAGCAGCAATGGTGTAGGTTCTACAGATCGGTGGGACATGATGAACATAACTGCTGGACATATGATTTTATGATTGATCATGGAAACTTATATAGAGTACAATTAGACCTTGTGTCGCCAAGAACCCCCGCAGGCATAGGTGGCTCCCCATCAAGGGGCAGGGGAGGGGGGTGAGGTGGAAGTGCAGGTCGGGGACCAGGTGGAAGTGCAGGTTGGGGATGAGGTTAGCTAATCTGTTATAATTGTGGAGAAGAAAGACACTTTTCAAGGGACTGTCCGAACCCTACAAGGAAATCCTACCGATATTGCAGACAGTTGGACCATGTGATTGAAGATTGTCCAATCTTGATAGCAAAAATGCAGGAAAAGTAGCCAACACCTACGCAGAATGTGTAGAGAGTTAAGGTTGAGCTGCGAGACAAAGATCCAAGTGTGAATGTTGTGACACGCAGTGGGATGGCCACGAGGGGACCTGAGGAGGAGGCTGCGATGGAACCTTTGATCCAACAAGAAGTTATCAAACAAGAAGGTTTGGACCTAAAGAAGGGAAAAGAAACATTTGTCGCAGCTCGCAAGGATTTTGCTGAGGCGGAGGCAGCTACTGCTCAGGCCCCTGCGAACCTCAAGGCAGATGAGGAGGTCAAGCCCTTTTTGCAGGCATGTATGAAGCTGCTATGCAACCCAAAGGTTGTGGAGAATCTTCAGGCATTAATAGATAGCTGCATAGCGTGACCCAATCTACCCTCGGAGGTCAAGGATGTGCACAAACTATACAAGTATAAGAAACGCATCGGCAGAGAAATGTGGTTGACTGCATAGATTGGTGACTACGAAATGAATCAGGTTATTTTGGACCTAGGGTCAGATGCGAACGTGTTACCTAAACAGACTTGGAAACAAATGGGAGAGCCTAAGTTGGAATGGTCCACTATTCAGCTGCGCGTGGCAAATCAGCAGAAAATTATCCCACTAGGAAGGTTATCTAAAATTACGGTGGATATCGCAGGAGTAAAGGCCCGAGCTAACTTTGAGGTAATTGAAATTGTAGAAGATGCGGACCCCTACCCTGCGCTCTTAGGGTTGGACTATGCCATAGATATGGGTGGTATCATCAACCTCAAAAAGAGAAGCATGGTGTTTGAGAATAATGATACAAAGGTGATAGTACCATTAGATCATGCAGAAGGTGAATGATAGACAGAGCTAGTGCGTGATGAAGAGGAGGTGGATCACATTTACAAGTTTATGGCGCGGGACGAAGATTGGATCAACCCCACGGCGGGTGGAGTACTGTGCTGGGAAAATGACAATGAATGCTTCTCCGAATTTGATAGGGAGATGGAGAATTGGAAAAACCAGTTGCACGATGTCTTTGCACTGCGATGTCTTTGAGTCACAAGGGACTTCCACTACATTTCCTTAGAGGTAAGAGACCTACCATACTTTGATGGTTCTGGTAGCATTAAGGAATTTTTGCGAGCATTCGAAGCTAGCCATGCATGGAACACCTGCACGATGGTGGGAGACGCATGAGGAGGCATTCCAGGATTGGGAGGAGTGTCGGGATATGATGATCCTGCAATTTGAGGCCCCAACTAGTGTGTGGGTCAAGGCATTCCTTGGATCGGAAGATCCACGCGAATATCTATTCGCATGGGAAGAACAGTGGTGTGACAAAATGACTAAAGAATGGGTTCACCTATTGATTCATGCCTTGGGGCCACTTCCCTCTGCATGGTACTTAGATGTGGAGCTACATCGGCGCACCCACCACTGGGGGATGTTGAAGGAAGAGTTCCTGGGAATATTTGGATTAGTAGGCAGGACAAAGGTGCTTGATGCAGTCCTACGGGACATTGACATTGGGGTATGGGGTGAATCGCACCTGTTTATTGCACCAAAAGTACCCACATGGGAAACATGGATACCAATCATGGTCAACTACCGTAGCCTTGCCCCAACAGAGGGTAAGGATGATCTTCGAGTTGCTTTTGACTTAGAATTGGAAGGGGTGTGCACGGATACCGGGCCGCTCAAGTTGCGAATGGGTAGCAATGGGACACACCCTACGTTGGCTAATAATGAGGATGCAGATACAGAAGGAAAAGTTATCATATATTCAGTGAATCTCACAACAAGGAAACAACTGCGTTCACTCCTCGGCCATGCAGGGTATTACAGAAAGTTTTTTTGGGAATATGTGCTACTTACAGCGCCTCTGAGAGACTTGCTTACGCAGGGGGTCCGGTTCTATTGGGATGACACCTATCGGGAAAAAATGTCTTTGATTTTGAAGTACCTAAGGAACAAGCCTGTGTTGGGGGAGGATGTGTAGGAGGCATAGGTATTTGACCCAAGCATAGCAGGTATGTTGAGCACACAGGAGATGCGAAAACTAGCCATTGGCACACTAACATCTGGTAAGAAGCAAAAGTTATTGTTGGAAGGCGCAGCCCCCTGACATATAATGAGGCACATTTTGGGGAATTTTTACCATTTATCTGATGGTAAGTTCCAGGTGAAGTTTACCCTACCGTTGGATGACCGCAGACACTATAAAAAGGGCAGGATAGCTCAGATAAGGGATCTATCTCACTTTCATAACTTGTACTTCTTACCTTTGTCTTGAGTGAACTTCAACTATAATATTTTTTGGGTCTACACTATCCCTTTCATTTTTGATCAACCTACTCCTTCTGACAGTAGCCACCTAGAGCTGGGATTCATTTTCTGCGCTAGGATGATGGCCACGAACCCTGTTGAACCCTCAGCACCTATAGAACCAAAAAGTGAGGACGTAATGGAAATTGGGATTGAGGATGAAGAAGTGCTCTCTACACCAGTCACAGGGAAGGGAAAAGAGAAAGTCCTCCAGAGAATCAATCAGGACTTGCGGCAAAAGGAAGAAGCTTTCGATCAAGTTGAGGCTACATTTCCCTCTTTAGTTCCTGCACAGCGCCTGGAACATTTGAAGACTAGCAACGCTCTCCAAGATGAGAGTGAGGAACTCCAGCTCAAGAGGCATGCCATTGGGGAATGATTTAAGCCTTGGGCTGATGCAGCCCTCCAGCTATCACAGAATACTGATGTTGCGGTCAAGCGACTGAATCATACACTGGAGAGTGTCACCCCGGTGACAAAAGAATCGACATCCCAGAAGCTCGTGGATATTGTGCAGACCGCTGCTACTTTATGTCAAGAAGTGTTGCCCCCGCTAATCACTGCCATCAATGCACTGTGCACACAGGTGGAGACCCCACCACTGTAGTTACTTGGGACTAGTCACAAGATTGTGTTGGGGGACTGTTGGAACAGGGTCTCCTGCAAGCTACGAAACTGGTCCATTTTGTATATTTTTTATTATATTTAGTCTAACGCAGGGGTTTTGGGGTGGGTCAAAGCCCCTAATGCATTGTAAATGGGTCAAGGGTAGACCAAGAATCTGCAAACCACGGTTTGCAGACCATTGGATGCGTAGGCTAAAATAGTATAAGTAGTTGAACCTTTTTGAGTTGTAAGACATGCTAAAAATGAAAAGAGATTGATGCTAAGTGTGAACTGATAGATCTAGTTAGGGTTGTTGGGTAAGGACTCCTGCTGTTGTGTGCACGGAGGGCCTCTGTCCTGGTGTGTGCGGACCCTGCTGCTGTGTGCGCAGGTTGGGTTTTGGGGTATTGTAAGTAGATCTGAAGGATTAGTGAATGCGAAAGTATTGTTGAATATATGAATCTATTCAAATTACTGTGATATGAATCTGTGATGTTTGGTTAATTAATATATGTTGTTGTGTTATTGATTTAAGCTGCGAACATACTTGTGTTACTTGTTTATGCTGCGATCTGTTCTGTTTCATATAGCTGCTTTATCCTTATATGAGTTCATGATCTATGGATTACTGTGAATATTATTGTTTTTGCACACTTGGATGCGAAGGGAATCTGTAGATATAGGATCTGTGATACAAGATTTGGTCACTATAAGATTGAACGCAACTCTGCTTGACTTACCTACCCTCTCTCAGGGTGCGAAAACCTGGTTGCAACACCCACCCATACTACTTCGGGTGAGACTTTGGCCTGCGCAAGCAGGTCACTACTGAAAGGGCCAGTAGTATAGGGGTTTGTTGGCAAACCTTAACCTCTTAACTTGGGTCAAAACCACTCGAGCCAACAGTACATCGGAGGATGATTTTTCAGGTAAGAGACCGGATGTGTCGTATTTTAAAATTTTTGTTCATCTGTTTATTTCCATGTGACCAAATATGTCAAGAAGAATTTATAGCCAACAACTGAGTTGGGAATATTTGCGGGGTACACTGATACACCTCACAACTATCCAATGTACTTGCTAGCACACAGGATGACAATGGTCAGAAGAGATGTGAATTTTGATGAAGACAAAGCCATGTGAGTTTCCCTTGAGAGGGAGCTTGAGTTGCATGTAGTTGCTCTTAGCTCTAAAGGATGAACCTTAAGATGTGGAGCGACCACAAGCAGAGGAACAGAAAGTGGTAGAAACCACTCATGCTGAGGCATATACTAGATATGGAATGAAGCAGACTGGAGAGGCTAACAGATTATTGTTGGATGTGAGAGATAATGTGGGATCACCCACATCACAACGTATGCATAGAAGGTCTCGAGAGAAATATGCTGGATACATGGCTCTTAAGAGCAGAGGTATTGATATAGAACCATCCTCTTCTAAGGAAGTAGTGCAACATTCATTGTGGGTTGATTCCATGGTTGAGGAGTATGACTTGATGAAATTGGAAACAATAAAAATTGAAAATGGAAACTAGAAATGGAATCCAGAAAATGACACCCAAAAATGATACCATCTGTGGCTTCTGATTTAATTTTCCCTTAATTAAATTGGAAGAGAAATTGTAATTTCATCTCATGACAACTTGTATTATTTAATTGAGTCAGGAAGTCTTAGTTACCTTAGGAAATTCGAGTTAGAGGTCAAAGAGGAGGCATGTAGAGGATTTTCCTATTTGTAGGAGTTCTAGTTGCAGTTATTTATGAGTTGTAATTAGTTAACTCAATTAATTGAGTTAAAATCATTTTAACTAGTTCTAACTGAGAAATGAGATAGTGATAGGTCTAGTGAATTAAATTAGATTTAATTCACAAGTAGTGATAAATTATTTAACTAATAATTTGCTATAAATAGGTATTGCATGTCAGTTGTAAGGAAGGCCCATTTGAGATTGAGGTTAAATGGAAGAGATCTATTAGTTGTACTATTAAAAAATTGTACAGGTCATGTATGAGGTCATCGGGAAGGCCTTGAAGGATTTTACAATCATTAATTAGTATTTTCCTAATTAATAAGGGCTCAATTAGCCCAAGAATGCATAAGGAAGGAAGGTCAGGCAAAGGAAAGAAAAAGGTTAACTATTGATCCAGTTTTTCTTAGATTGCAAGCCAGATCCGAGCTAGATCAGAGTGAGACAGTCAGGAGAGTGTAGATGTTTCTCAATCTGAGGAATAACATTGTATTGTTTCAAGACCTTGACCATATGAAATATAGAGATAGTGGGGTTTTGAGTAGTTTCTTTCCCTAGATACATCTTGTGTTGTGCGAATGGTTGTCTCTTTATCTTACTTGTTATGTGATTGTGTGATCGTGTTTGTTTCTGAAAATTGTAGAAGGATTCATTATCTTATTTTAGTGAATTACAAGATCAGATAGAATCCCATGGTTAGATTTTCTGCATGACTTGATTATCAAAAACAGTGCATGAGAAGTTGTCCCAAGACCAATGGGGAATTCAGTTGTAGGATCCAGATGGGTCTACAAGGTGAAGCAGGCACAAGGATATATTTGTGGCAAGAGGGTTCTCTCAGGTGGAGGGGATTGAATATGATGATACTTTTGCACCATTCACAAGGTACTCATCTATTAAATCCAACCTTGCACTCTCAACGCAGATGGGGTGGAAGATACATCATATGGATGTAAAGACAACCTTTCTCAATGGAGTTATTGAGAAAAAAGTGTACATTGAGCAAAAAGAAGGTTTTGAGACCTTAGAAAAGGAGTCACATGTGTGAAGACTCAAGAGAGCATTGTATGGGCTAAAGCAAGCACCTCGTGCTTAGTACACCAGGATTGACAACTATTTCACCGGGTCAGGCTTCACCAAGAGTGAAGTGGATGTGAACCTATATCATATTATGGTTGATGGTAAGCTTTTGATTATTGTAATTTATGTCAATGATCTGATACTAAAAGGTGATGAGCAGCTCATAAAGTCTTGCGAAAATGATCTAAGATAATTGCAGATGAACGACATGAGGCTCTTGCACCATTTACTTGTATTGGAAATATGGGAAAGAGACAGGGAGCTATTTGTATCTTAGGGAGAGTATTCCAAGGAGGTTCTGAGGAAGTTCCACATGGAGGGCACCAAACCCATGGAGACTCCTCTTGCAGGAAACTAGAGGAAGGAGGATGCTACTTGGGGTGAAGTAGTGGTTACTACTTTTTATAGGAAGTTGGTGGGTTCACTATTGTATTTGGTGAACACATGACCCGACATATGCTACACAATTAACCAGCTGAGCCAAGCTATGGTTAAGCCAACCAAGATCTTTTGAAAGGCAAGGAAGCATGTGTTGAGGTATCAAGGGAAATACAGAGTATGGATTATGGTAAATATAGAAAGAGGGAGTGAAGCTTCAAGGCTTCAGCGATGCAGATTTCCCAAGGTCCTTTTTAATGATAATGCTTTTTTTATTAATTAATTTTTAGCACAATAAGTCTTCAGGGTTCTTATTCTCCTAAGTTAATTGTTGTTCACTGCTGGTAAAGTCCTGTAGATCTTAACCTTATGTTCCAATTTTGACAATTTTCTATAGGTATGTTTTTAAGTTTAGTATTATATTATATTGAAGCTAAAGTTATAAGTAATGATTTGCATGTAAGGATGGTTATTTAATATGAACCATGGATATCATAAAAGTTCTTCAGCCTTTACAATATTTTTATTAGGTGTATCGTATATATATATTGGGTACTATTTCAAGCTTCCTATTAGTAAAAAAAAATTACTTACAATATTTTTTTAAGGAAATATTATAATATATTTATAACATGCATGAATGTAATGATATTAAAATATCTTGCATGTAACAAACATGTAAAATTTATAAAATTATTTTAATTTATAATTTATAATAATAGATTGAAGAGCAAGCATGTATATAATTACATGCAAAAATTTCCTCAAATGTATCTTTAACAATAAATAAAATTTATTATATTAAATTTATAATCCCTAAAGTACCAAACACGAGCCCTTTTCTCATTAACATCATAATCAAAATCAAGTTTTGAATTTTACCTAGAGGTCACATAAAGTTGAAACCCGCTCTGATACCATATATAACAACCACAAAATTTAACATGCAACTAATTACATCAAACTCGAAATTAATAATCAACATAAAAACTATTCAACTAATTAGCAAAGAATTTTAAGAAAAATGCGAGCAGAGACAACTTACATGTTGGGACGATATTCCCTACTTGTGCTTTCGAAGTTAAAAGCTATTTGAATCTTGCTAACCACAAAAGAGTTTTGGGGACGACTCTCCACCCAACCATAGGCTGAGCTGCACATAATCTCTCCACAGTTGGCCACCCCCAAGAGAATGGATGAAAGAATGATAAATGAATCTACCTCAATGTCTATTAAATAGACCCAAAAATGGAATGGGAACTATATGCACACATTCACTGTGTCAACATGCAACCTTTATTTCAAGTTTTACTTAATTTAATGTTTATGTTAATTTAACTTTATCTTATTTTATTCTTTTGAATTTTTGTTAACTTTACTTATTTTTATAGTTTTCTTAGTTTAAATCTTTCTTAATTCATTCCTTTTTACTTTTGTTACCTTCACTTATTTATTTACTATTTAGAACTCCAGTTTATTATTTACTATTTTATTTATTTTTTATTATTATTTTCTTTATTATTTACTATGTATTTACTATTATTGACTTATTATTTATTTATTATTTTATTTTTATCATTATTAGGGGACATTACATACTCCCTCTCTTTAAGGAACTTTGTCCTGAAGTTAAGTTGAATAATTTATCATTTTATTTATCTAGTTATTTATTACTTCATGTTTGCCCAACACCCTCTATTGAACTACTATAACCAGCAGGCATCAAAAGTTTCCACAACACCCAGGAAGTATCGAGGAATCTCTGTCCTTTTTCCCACTTTTGGAACCAGGCATAAGCCTCCTCAATCTGTACCATAGCCCAAAGCTGACCCCAAGGCTTGCGCCCAGCTCAGACCTCATTTTCCCCAAGGTAGATATCCAGTCCCAGTACTCAATGACTTCGGGTATCTCGCAAGGCTGGACCACTCCCTCTGTGGTGCGCAACCCCAGGCATTGAAGTCCTTACACCCCTTCCTTTTCCAATAGTTGTTATCCTTGAAGCATTTTCCTAGTTTATCACTTGTCATTTCTCAACAATTACAAGTGCTCACAACTCCCAATCTTAACACTTATAAATTATATAGATCATCACTTTGGTCCATACCATTCGTGTTGATCATTCCACCCATCAATATCCCTAAGAGAACTTTCTTTTTTATTCTGTCATGTTGTATGGATCTTCCACTAAGTCTTGGCATGATTATATAAGACAATGATCTGATCTATTTTTTCAAAATATTCAAATAAATTCTTTATTATTTTACACTCAAATTTATTATTAACTCAAAATACCACACTCAAAACTATTATTAATAATAATAATGTAAATATTCATACTTCCAATAAATAATAAAGTAAAATAACAACTCCAACATAATACCTTAATATTAACTAAAAAAGTTCAACCTTTATTACCCATTTCAACATAATACTTTAACAAATTCAAGCTCTATTATCTAATTTATTAAATAAATAAAATGCATCATATAAGTTTCTTCTCATTCCTTAAAACTTAGTCATTCATTCTTTATACTATACTTTATATTAAAATATGTTTTCCATAATATAAAATAATACTCATTATTGTTATTAATATTTAAATTAACTCATATCTATTTATTGTATAACTAAAATAATTTCACCTTTCCTTTCCAAATAACAAACTCTCTCAAAAATTTCCTTTCCAAATAACAAACTCTTTCAAAAATTTCTTAGTTTTAGGTTCAATGCTTTATCATCCCTATATTTATTAGGAGTTTGAGTTTTTTTTTTAAATAAAAAAAATCAATTCATTTTATAGCTATATATATTCTTTAACTTATAAATTGTTTTCCTAATAATATGATAAAACTACTTTATTTTTGTGTTATTTTTTTACAAGACATTTTTTTTTTACTTCTCTCTAATTTCTCTTGATTATTATTTAAGAATATTAATCACTTTTAATGCTATAGTTAGTAAAATGATTAATCATAATTCTGTGTTATTTCCTTTTATTAAACTATAAACTATACATCATATCTAAAGAAAGAAAAATATACCTTCAACGTTATGTTCATTATTATAAAAATAAATAATATCATATAATAAATTTTAACTATTACCTTTTTTAATAAAAGAATATTGTTAAAAAAATTATAAATTTGTAAGTTTTTTCCAATTAAATATTTTAAAATTAGTAAAAATATAATATATTCTCCTTAAATAACAGAAAGTAAATAAAAATAAATAAACTACAAAATAAATGTTGAAGTTCATGTGAAGATTCGAAATATTCTTAGCCATACATGTTTTTTTAAAAATAACTAAATATTTATGATATGTCATTTATGTTGTTATAATGTTATGCTGTGAAAAAATATTTTTAGCTTTTTTTTTCTAAGATTTTGTTTTAATCTGATTGTAAGGTTCAGGAGTGAAAATAGACCGAGATAAACAATCGTTGTCGCAGTTCTAACACTGGAAAATTTTGTTTTTTTTTTTTAATTTTAATTTTTTTAATAAGATTGAAAACAACTCTTAACCTTATTCTCTTGAGTTAACCAATGTATGCCAAATATGACATGGCTACACAATAACCATTGTCTTGTTTTCTTCACTTAACCATTGTTCACTGCTGGTAAAGTCCTGTAGATCTTAACCTTATTCTCTTGAGTTAACCAATGTTCACTGCTGGTAAGGTCCTGTAGATCTTAACCTTATGGTCATTTTTGACGATTTTCTATAGATATGTTTTTAAGTTTAATATTATATTATATTGAAGTTAAAGTTATAAGTAATGATTTGCATGTAAAAATTCTCTTCACTTAACCATTGTTCACTGCTCGTAAAGTCCTGTAGATCTTAACCTTATTCTCTTGAGTTAACCATTGTTCACTGCTGGTAAAGTCCTGTAGATCTTAACCTTACGGCCATTTTTGACGATTTTCTATAGATATGTTTTTAAGTTTAATATTATATTATATTGAAGCTAAAGTTATAAGTAATGATTTGCATGTAAAAATGGTAGATATATCGGGTACTATTTTAAGCTTCATATTAGTAAAAAATAAATTACTTGCAATTTTTCTTTATTTTTAAAGAAATATTATAATATATTATAACATCCATGAATGTAATGATATTAAGATATCCTCCCTGGAATAAGCATGTTAAATTTATAAAATTATTTTTATTTAAATTTTATAATCATAAATTTAAGAGCAAGTATGTATATAATTATATGCAAAAGATTTCTCAAATTTATATTCAATAATAAGTAAAATTTATTATATTAAATTTATAATCTCTCTAATACCAAACATGAGCCCTTTACTCATTAATATCACAATCAAAGTCAAGTTTTAAATTTTACCTAAAGGTCACATAAAGTCAAAACCGGCCCTCCATCCTAAAATTTAACATGCAACTAATTAAGTCAAATATGCAATTAATAATCAACACAAAAACTATCCAACTAATTAGCAAAGAATTTTAAGAAAAATGCGAGCAGAGACAACTTACATGGAGCGACGATATTCCTTACTTGTGCTTTCAGAGTTTAACGTTATTTGAATCCCGCTAACCGCAACAAAGTTTAGGGGACGACTCTCCACCCAACCATAGGCTCAGCTGCACATAATTTCTCCACAGCTAGCCACCCCCGAGCCCTCAATCAATGTACTACTGCTAGAGAATCATTTGTCTCACAATACATTTCTCCCAAGAGAATAGATGAAAGAATGATCAATGAATCTGCCTCAATGTTTATTAAATAGACCCAACAATGGAAGGGGAAACATTCACTGTGTCAACATGCAACGCTTATTTCTTTATTTTAAGTTTTTCTTAATTTAATGTTTCTCTTAATTTAACTTTATCTTATTTTATTCCTTTTTACTTTTTGTTAGCTTACTTATTTTTATAGTTTTTAGTTTAACTCTTTCTTAATTTATTCATTTTTCCTTTTGTTAACTTCACTTATTTATTTACTATTTAGAACTCTAGTTTATTATTTACTATTTTATTTATTTTTGTTATTATTCTCTTTATTATTTATTTTGTATTTACTATTGTTGACTAATTATTTATTTTCTATTTATTTAATTATATTATATTAATTATTAATTATTTTATTTTTATCATTATTAGGGGACAATACACCATCCGACTGGAAAAACACATCAGGAGGCATCTTCACCATAGGATCAACAATAGTTTCTTGGTACAATAGGAAACAGAGATTAGTTTCACTAAGTTCAATAGAGGCAGAGTACATGGCGACTAGTCACGCAACATGCGAGGA
Organism: Pinus albicaulis; assembly: GCA_034641835.2. Lineage (NCBI taxonomy): Eukaryota > Viridiplantae > Streptophyta > Pinopsida > Pinales > Pinaceae > Pinus > Pinus albicaulis. Next base: position 1,369,168,537 of record CM076574.1, read on the forward strand.
CATCTAGATGAGGAATATACTTGTTGGTTTGTTTGGTCAACAGATGGATCCGACGGTGATAGATTGTGATAACTAGAGTTGCATCAAACTCTTGGTTAATCCAGTATTCTATGATAGGTCCAAGAATATTGATATACGGTATCACCATCTCAGATATTTTTTCAGAAGAGGATTATGTCATTAGAGTACATTCCCACAAAGGAGAAGGATGCAGACATAAGGCGCTGGCAAGAAGCAAATTCAAATTCCACGGAGACAAGATTGGGGTAGCAGATAATCCATTTCTTGTTGAGAGGGAGTGTTGAAATGGCACCCCAAAGGGGCTTCTAATTTAATTTTCCAATAATTAAATTGGAAAAGAAATTGTAATTTCAACTCACGACAACATGTATTAGTTAACTAAGTCAGAATGACTTATTTAGCTTAGGAAATTTGAGTTGAGGATTTAAGAGGATGCATGTAGAGTTATCCCATGTTTTAAGGGGATCCAGTTATAGTTATTTGTGATTTATAATTAGTTAACTCAATAAATTGAGTTAAAATCAGTTTAACTAGTTCTAATTGTGTGATGAGCTAGTGAGAGGTCAAGTGAGTTAAATAGGATTTAATTCACAAGTAGTGATCAATCAGTTAACTGATAATTCACTATGAATAGTTGTTTCATGCCATTTCTAAGGAAGGCCCAGTTGAGATCGAGGTTAAAGAGATGATAACTATCAGTTGTATAATTAGAAGATTGTACATGTCAGTTGTAGAGTTAGATGGAGGCCTAGGAAAGATTGCGCAATCAAACCAAGGGATTTTCATATTTAATAGGGATTTAATTCCTCAAGGAATGCATGAGAAAGTCAGGTTGAGCAGAGGCAGACAATTGGCTAAGTTTCTTTCCGATTTTTCCTAGATCAGTGTGAGACAGTTGGCAGAGTGCGGGAGTTTCTCTTGAGAGAGAAAGCATTGTATTGTTTCATGATCCTTGAATTTATAAAATATACATATAGTGGGGTTTTAGGTAGTGTGTTTTACCCATATACATCTTTTGTTGTGTGATTGAATATTTCTTTCTCTTACGTGTTATGTGATTGTGCGATCGTGTTTTATTTCCGCAAATTGTAGAAGGATTCACTATCTTGTTTTAGTACATTATAATATTGGATTGAATCCCATTGTTATATTTTCTACACGAGTTTCACACCAAGTAAAAAAATATGGGAAATGATAGGTCTTAGGGAAAATGAATTGAGGTAGTAGGGATTCCTAGAATGAAAACTAATCACTAGCATCATGGTATTTCCGGAAAGACCAATTGTGAAGTTCATACAGGTCGAATTCATAATTGGCCTCTACAACTTTGAAAGGTAATTCATCCAAATTAATTACAGAGGGTAATATGGGATTGTCTACATATATATTTGATTTTCCTTTATGGTAATCCATTAGGGAAAAACATAATTGATGAGGATGATAGAACAATTACTCGGAAATGAGATGATCATGAGTTTGAAAATCACTAGCGTTCACTTGCAAGTTCGAGCTGGAAGTTTTGATTGTAAGAAGAAAACAACAAAGAACGGATTTTGCATAAGAGATGGGATTTAAAAAAAATTCTAATAACAAGAAAAATTGGGGTAACGGTTAATGGCGTGGGAGAATTAATTTTTTTCAAATGTTGGAGGGAATTAAATGTATAAACAATCATCTGATAAATTTATCAGGGGAAATGACGATAGTTAACTGTATCTGAAGTTTGGCGATAGGCGAAACTGGCGAGAGGAGTGAGTGGAGGCATTAGGGGAATTTTGAGGTCTAAAATGGGCCTACTAAGGAAATTATAAAATAATAGTGGAAATAATAAAATAAGATTTGATTACATCATCAAATTTTAGAGGGAAAAAAAAAAGTACTTTTTCAACTTGTATTTTCAACTTATCTCCCAAAGCTTTTACTCAAATTTTGAGCGAGAGTAATCATTGGGTGAAAAATTTAATTCCTCATCCAAGTAGTACCCATGTTGCATACTTTCCATGGATCCTTCTACACGAAAGATGAGAAATACATGAAAAACGTGATTTCAATCATGTTTTTTCATGTATTTCTCATTTTTCGTGTAGGAGAGTCAATCGAAAGTATGAAACATGGGTACTCCTTGGATGAGGAATTAAAATTTTCATCCAAAAGGTACTCCCGCTCAAAATTTGAGTAAAAAAATTAGGATATAAGTTGAAAATACTAGTTGAAAAAAGTAGTTTTATTATTTTATTATTTTTTAATATTTTTACCCTTTTACTTAAAAATGGTGAATCATCCCTCATGGTTGAAATCATCATTTTTAATTCTATTGGTTCTTATAAATTTTATTTTTATTGTACATTTTTCTTAGGAGGCCCATTTTAGACCTCAAAATTCCCCTAATGAGTGAGCTGGAGGAATAGTGGTTTGCGGGGGGGTATGGAAGTGGTTTGTGGTTTTAGGCAGGGGAGTACCTCGATTTCTGCGAGACTACCATGTATTTTAAAGTGGGGGAGGGGGGGCAGTCCCGCAATTCCTCAAGGAACCATGGTTGCTTTTGTGCATGTAAACTCTTCTCCAATAATTCCTTTTTCTACACACCCACACGAATTCATGGGCCGACTTCAAAAATCAAGGTGAGTACTATTTTCCATGCCTCCCATTGATTTCTAAGAGAACTCTTAAACCACCACTCCTCCATAATTGTGGAAGGTGGCTTCTCAGCTAATAAGTTCTCTCTTTTGTTGGAATTCAAAATTATATAGAGAAGGGGGTTGAATCAAAATAATGAAATTTTTTACTTATTTAATGCCATCATAATACATCAATCTCATAAAATTAACAAATAGAACAAGATATACATGGATACCTTTACTGGAGAAAATTGTAAAACTTGTTTTATATAAAATATTTTGTAGGCACCAACCTATAGGAGACACCAATCCCCTTTGTTTCTTTGTAGGCACCAACCTATGACAGACACTAATCCCTTTTTTTGTTTTGTAGGCACTAACCTACTTGAAACACCAATTATCTCTACTTCTTTGTAAGCACTAACCTACCGGAGACAACGATCCCCTCCATTGCTTTGTAGGCACCTCCCTACAGGAGGCACCAATCCCCTTTGTTGCAAAATTTGTAGGCACCATCCTATAGGAGACACCAATCCCCATTGTTTCAAATATTGTTATGAACCCACCAACTCTTGCATACTCATTCCTATTAGTTGCTTCTACTTTCACGAAGCCTAATTATTTCTTTTGTCTTCACTAGTTCTACTAGTTTCTTTCGCCTTCACCAGGTATACTTCTCCCAAAACTTGCTACTTTTCGATGAGTGAATTTGCACATGATTCCACATACCTAATTTTGAAAATCTATTTCTAAAATTTCTACCACACGTAGTTGTATAGCTCTTTTTTAGCTCATCCAAATTTTATAGTCCAAAATATCTTATAAATAAATTTATAGCAACAATGACAAGTTAGCATGTTTGAAGTATGTTTTATGAGCATTCAAGAACACTAACTTCCTCAAATCATATCTCTGAAATTGTAGAAAAAAGGGTCTGAATTTTCTATCATAGGTACCTTGACATCTCTCCTCTATCTACTTCAAATTTCACATTTTGAAACATCATAGAAAGAAATATATAGTGAAAATACCAAGCTGACTTGTTTGACGAAAATTTTAGGAGCATTCAAGAAGCCTAAATTCCTTAGTGCATATCTCCAAAATTATAGTGAACCAAGGTATGTAATTTAAATAACATGTATAGTGAACCAAGGTATGGTATAGTGAACCAAGGTATGTAATTCTAAGAACTTCCTGCCTTGTTTCTCCCTCTAAAAGCATGCATCCACAACACCACAATTTTCCTCTATTAGTGAATGCATCTCCTTTAGGTCATTGACCTTTGACCCAAACAGTGTGCCCTCTAATTTCTCCTCTGTCCATCAAAGATGCCAACTCATAGGATCTTCAACCTTCCCACTACTTGCTCATTGTTGCTCCACAAAAGACAAGTCTTAGGGAAAAAGAGGTTTCCCACTTTCCATTGGAGATGTGTTTCTCAACACATTGAACTAGGGTTGGTTAACTAGCCCTCTTGGATTCCCTCTCAGGTAACCAATAACCACTTTTGATCAGGGTTTTAGTATTTCTCGACCGGAGGGGGCTCCCTCACATAAAGAAACTAGAGATTTGACAATTATAAACCCACAGAGACCAAGTATGTTGTAACTATTTCACAATTCATTTTTTGGGGGGTAGGTAAATATTTATCTAAAGGGAATTTTTATAGTTCAAAAACCTTGCACAAATCATGGCTTATGCTTAAAAAACCACTCATTCTCACAAAGGATCAATCAATATAACATCTTAGACATTCAAAAATTGTAGCATAGGGGAACATGGTAGAGTAAATACTCATTTAAAATGAAACAACATGATAAATTCAGATAGTGCACTCATAGGAAATAAGAATTTTAGAATAAATTAAACACAGATATAAGCACTATCATTGCAACTGAACCAAGTTGTAACCCCTAATTTGAATCAATGTTAAATTGAATTCCAAATAGCCTCAACTTGTACTTATCACAGGAAAATAGACATACTTTTAGCGGAAGAGAGAAAACATCAAAGTTTACAGGAGAGAACAAATTTTTTAGAGGAGAAAAAAAAAATATGAGATCCCATACCATGAGTATCTTCGCCAGAATATTAGTGGATCAACTGATACACAAGCTCCATGCATAAAAATTCAGGCCACAACACAATCACACAGTAACACTCTTGCAAAGTCTTTTGCCAAACCAACCAAACAACCCTTTATTCATTTACTTATCTTCATTATATAGTCAAAATATCATAGTGTAATAGGTGGTTGCATACAAAATATGTTCGATCCATGGAGAAGATCAACACAAACTGGAAAAGTAGAAACATCATAACTGAAAAATAGAAAAATTATAATTGTTTACACCTTTTTCGAAAATAACAAAGGAAATCCTAAAATACTTAACTTCACCCTAAAGAAATAACATATTTTAAACCATGTTTATCTTCGAATCTCATCCATCCTAAGTAAATAAAATTGAAACAACAGAAAATCATAGAAAAGCTACCAATGAACTAACAACTCTGCGCAACGACTAGGTAGCACAAAGTCATATTTCCTTTATGGCTAACACATGTTCGATGAAATTTCAGCTAAGATGGAATCCAGGTGTAAAGCAAGCTAACCTCTCAAATATCTAACATCTGGAAGCTCCAAAACATGAGTGAGACTCAGTAGGCAAGGGTTGCGCAACACCTGCACAACGCCTGCACAACACCTGCGTAGCACACTTTGTTTTGGGTATATCTCCTAAACTGTAATATATTTTTCAAAACTGAAGGAGGTTATTTTATAAATAGTGTTAGGAAGAAATACCTCTCTTAGTTTCTCCAAATCCTTCCCCATCTTCTCATAAAATTCTCTGCAAAACCATGGCTCAAAACAGGAAATTTACAAACTATGAAAAATGAGCTTTAAATATGCATTCATAACACCTGATTTGTGACCCTTGTGCAAAACATGGAAGAGGGTTTTGTACTTTGGCCCATTTTTAAGAACAACCACTCTTATTTTTCCATAATTGGCCTCTATGTGGTCGGAATTGTCGTTTCAAAAGGGTGTAAAAAATAGAGTATGCGCAGCACTGTGTAAAGAGAAAATCTAAGTAGCATTATGATGCTTTGAACTGATGTTTTAGAGTGCTCCACTTGACTTGGAATGTGAATCACAACATAGTTAATGATTAAGTATAAGGGGAATGATATCCCTTTGATGTGGGAGTTAACTGATGTTTTAGAGTGCTCCACTTGACTTGGAATGTGAATCACAACATAGTTAATGATTAAGTATAAGGGGTATAATATCCCTTTGATGTGGGAGTTATATATATATGTGTGTGTGTGTGTGTGTGAGAGAGAGAGAGAGAGAATGGTGTATTATGCATGAGGGTTATATGATATGAGTATGGGAAATGGTAATGTTAATATAGGGAATGGTTTAGAATGAAAGGGGGGAATACAATGAATGTAATATGATGATAGGTTAATGATATATGGGAAGGGTGTAGGATGTAAATTTATATGAAGGGGGATGAATGGAAGGTAAATGGGTAAATGGGGAAATAGGAGGTGAAATGGATAAGCATAGGGTAAATAACAATGAGGGATAAAACTGTAGGATGTTTCAAATGACCATACCTTGTAACCATCAGAACTATGACTGCAAATGAGCTTAATTTAGAAAATTTGGATAGACAAATCACTAAACCCCCTTTGACTTGACATGGCAAAAACATGTGCGACCATGACTCCCATTAACTTGAAACTCTTTCAGAATTTGAATGAACCCTTCATGTAAGAAACTCAAAGATGTTAGAAAATGATCTAGAGGCTATGATAGTAGCAGTAGCCACATGCTTAACTACTCAAAGCTAAAAATTAAATGATAAGGAAAAACATTTGACAGTAAAACTTATGACCTTAACACACATGACCAGAATATGAGTGGTAAACTAGGGAGTTTAGCTTGAAACCAATTTCTTTCGTGGCAATTCAAAGTATGGATCAAATCCCACATGTCAGTGATTTAAAGAGAGGAAACCACAACCATGAACCCAATATGATCCCAAAATCTTCGCAACATTTCCATCATTAATAAAGTGGAAGCATAACTATTGATTGTATAACATGTTGAAAAGAGGAGAGTACTTAAGAATAGGTTACCGATGTTATTTAACCTAGGATGCCATCTGAGAGTCGTTCGTTCACAGATAAAACCACTTACCCACCAAATATCGTTGTTGTAATCCTACCACCCAGTCCTAAAAACAATCAGAATAAAAAATGAGTTTCTGATAATCTAGATGAAGCTTAATTAACTTCCTTCTTTTTCCATGAATGATGGAAAAAAAATTTGTGGATTACGACATTGGGTTCAGTAACCAGTGGGGATACCAAAACATTCGAATGCACATGTATAGTTGCATGTACAGGAGATGTATTAAAGGGATAGACTCCCGACTTGGGGCAACCATGACTGTTTGCCTCAATAGACGCATGTACCAACACATCGAGTAATGGCACATCACCGCCTTAGTTTCCTTCAGTATCAAGTAAAATCCTACCGATAGATGTAAAGGCCAATTGTACAATGGACACCATTGACACTCTGCGATCCCTCCTCTATGTGCACCAAAGTAGAGAGCATTACTAAGAAATACCTTATGTAGTAATGTATGAAAAAACCTCAATAAAATATGTAGACAAGGTAACTTAATGTCACTTATCAATTACTGACACCACTCGATGTAGGTTGTCACTGACTCAATCCACTAGGAAACCCTTTCAAATAAAATAGATTGGCCAATCACCATCGACCAATTCCCTTGGTAAGATCTAATCAAGCACACAATCGAAAAAGATCTTCAATGAGAGCACAAACCATTAATGGATTGTCCCTCATATAATCAATGAACAAATTGGAAAATAAATACCCCCCAAACCAATTAATGACCCCAAGAGACTCCTTCGTGATTGAATTCAAAATTGAAATATGTTACCAACTCCACCAATAAAATTAATGCACTTACATAGCAGTAAAGATCCTCATAAATCCTCCTATCGACAAATCCCAACCCAGAGAGGAGCAAGAAGATCCATTAAAGCAAAGGTTCAGAAGAAATACCATGTAAAACAACCGACCAATGTGTCTCACATAGATCATAGAGAAGAACAACAGGTAGCATCTAAGATCCTTGAAAATCTCCTGATTGATCATTCCCAAATGAGGGAAGGAGCAGGAAGATCCACGGGAGCAAAGGTTCAAAAGAAAGATAATGTAAACAACCAGATAGTGCGCCTAAGATAGACCATAGAGTATACCAACAACTAGAGTGGAAAGAAATTGTTATTAGTGTACCTTGAAACAAAAGAACTAGCAGAGATCCTTTATATCATTAAAAATCAGGATAAAAAATGAATCTAGCTTAGATAATTATGCTTAGACGCATTGCACCAAACAACACCAGTGAATGCTACATTTAATCCATATGCCTCTACACTTACAACCAAAATTACCGCCCTTGTGAATTTTGTGACTAATGCTTCCATAATCCTATCTTTTATCCTCGGTGTCTGCTTCTCACAAAAGTTATCGTAGAGATTTTGAAGTAGGAATATTTTCTACCAGTGGATATTATGTAGTTTGTCTCCACCATCCTTTAAGTGAATCTAATCCATGTTGTCGATGACCATCAGAAGTTTCAACACAACAATGTACTAATAGCAGAAACCAACAAATAGAAGTAGTGTTCAAAATAAATGAAACAGTCAAAAAACAAAAATTAAAACACTATTGTTGGAGACCCTGAAAAGTACTCCAACGTTACTGCCTATCCATGTTCGGAGAAAGTGTTGTCGTCGCTCCTCTCACCAAGCACCTTTGTTGTCTGCCTCCATTGGCCTAAATCCCATCAGTTGTTTTTGGCCTCCATCGCTCTGCTTCCTGAAGAACCCATAAACAACATAAAGACAAACCCCTAATCCTTTACTTTTGCCTTTTTACTAGCGCCTCGTATCAAAAATTTTAAAACAAAATATTTTTTTTGTCTTAAAATCCCCCTCCTTGTAGTAGTGTCGAATGTAACGACATACAAGTTGTATCTAATCGTATAAATAGAGATCGAAGGGACATAAGAGGGATTGATGTCTGAGAAATCTTTCCAGGAAAAGTTGTTGGGTTCTTTAGAGTCAGCTATCCCACCAAAACGAAGAGCCTAATAAATTACTGTATTTATATAAGATAACGTGAATGATAAGTGAAATAGCAACCTTGATATGGGTGCGAGACAGTAGTAGCGTGCACGCTGGCAGACTTAGGGTGCACTATCAGAGTCAATTTTGCAAGTCATGTAAGATTTTATTGTCTTCAATTGATATGGTTTTGTCTTAATTGTTAATTGTCTTAAATGAATTTCATCTTAATTTCCATTGTCTTAAGTGGCCATTGTCTTAATATAAAGTTTCGTCTTAAAATATTTTTGTCTCAAGTTGTTTTTGTCTTAAATATAAAGTTTTGCCTTAAATTTTTTTTGTCTTAAATTGTTTTTGTCTTAACATATTTTTGTCTTAAATATAAATTTTGTCTTAAAATATTTTTGTCTCAAAGTGTTTTTGTCTTAAATATAAAGTTTTTTCTTAAAACATTTGTCTTAAACTATTTTTGTCTTGAAATATTTTTGTCTCAAACTATTTTTGTCTTAAATATAAAGTTTTGTCTTAAAACAATTTTTGTCTCAAATCCTTTTTGTCTTAAATTTTATATTTAAGACAATGCAAGTGATATTAAATTTTAATTTAAAATGACTAAAATAAAAAGTGAAATTTTAAGACAAAAGATTTCTATTGTCTTAAAAGAATGTCTTAAAATGCCCTTCATTTAGTAGTGGTGCAACATGCGATCCTAAAGATGATGGACTTTTTTGGGCTTGAATCCATAGCCACACAATGATCCCATCCTTAAAACTAGATGGTTCAAATCGTTTAAACAAACCCAATAAGCTAGCGTCACACACACAAAGAGGGATAGTTATTGGAATCATGATTATCGTTATGTCAAAATCCACAGGCATCAGTCTCCTCTACAATCATCAGAGTTAGGATCCACGAGAAGCGGTTAGTCCATGTCGCAAAACACACGGGGAGCGTTGAACCCAATCTCCAACAATCTCCCCCCCAACGCGAGTTGGGTGAGTTTCGAACTTGAGACCTGTCACTCTGAAATCACTTGTTGGAATCACGATTGCTGTTAGACCAAAATCTGCAGGCATTAGTCTCCGCTACAATCACCAGAGTTAGGGTCCATGAGAGGCGGTTATTCCATGTCGCGAAACACACAGGGAGCGTTGAACCCAATTTCCAACAATAGTTCCATCATTTCAAATGCATTCTTTCAAGGAAAAGTTCACTATGAGGTTTCTAGTTCTAATCCTCTTTAGGTTCGAGTTTAGATGAGTCCCACTGGTTTACAAGGCATAAATTTTATTAGGTACATTTTGGGCCTTTTCGAGCACATTTTCCAGTCAAATTTTCCCAAAATATAGCTAGAAATTAAGGAAATTGTAGTTTTAAGTTGCTGAGACTACATAATCCAAATGTCCAAGGGGTTTTCCAAGGCACTAAATCTAGTTATGCAATAAAAAATAAAATTTAAATAATGAAATGTTATGTTCTCACCAAGAATCATGTTGCTAGATTGTGGTGAAAAAGGCCAAACAACCACCTTGTTAGGCCATGACAGTCACAAGCTACTATTGTGCTTAAGTTCTTAAGAGCTGAATTTTCCTCCATTTGGATATTCCAGGGAGAAGGGAGGACCTGATATATCTATCTATCTATCTTAGATATATGTTATTGTCATAACATATTGAGCACCGAATCAATTCATGAGATCTCCTTATCTATATACAAGGTACACCCTTCATGAAATGATTTGACTACTTAGTCTATGGAGGTGTACATACCCTATCCCTTATGGGTTGAGCCTAAAGTCCCCAAGGAGAAAACACATGCCCTTAATTGTTAAGCTCACGCAAGTTGTGTAATTCAAAGTTTTATATACTTGTTTGGATACTCTTGCATGTTCTTTGGTTGAAAATAAGAAATGTCTTCCCTAAAATATTTTATAGTGCCATTTTTTATGTTTTTTTATACATATTCATTTAGGAAAAAATTAAAATTGGTTTAACAACCAACATCTTTGAATTTAAATATAATTTAGCATATAATCTTAACTTCTAAATTATAATCACTATTAACTTTTTTTATTACTACATAAAACCCTCTCATATATAATAAAGTTCAAATTTAATATATTAATTCCTAAACCACTAAATATATCTTCTCACAACAACTTATTTCTATGCATAAAATCTTTCTTACTTTAAAACTAATATGATAACAACCTATTACAATGAATTTTAAAAAAAATTATGTGAAACCTTTTCATTATGCTAAAAATTATAACCACTTTTAGTTGTTCCTATTACGTAAAAATCTTTTTCTTTTTTTTTTCTTTTTTTTAGATTTAACAACGACCTTTTCTCATGGAATGTTATGGAATGCTTTAACAATACACCCATTCATTGTGAATCCAAAACTCAATGAACTTTTTAATAGTTAATTGAAGTTTTAATTTAATGTCAAAACACTTTTTTAAATTTTAAAGTACTAAATTATAATCTATAACTATTTTTTATAAAAATTGTTGTGATAATTTTTTATCTTAATTATTAAATTATTGTAAACATTATATAATAATTATTAGCCTAGTTATATAAGTTAAATGGCCAATGAATGTCTTTAGACTTAGGGACACCAATGAATGTCTTTAGACTTAGGGACACCAATGCAAACACGAAATACAACTATAAAAACATAGAAATCTTCAAGTTGGATGTGACTAAAAGCATTTTTAATAATACAAATAATCACAAATCCTTATTTGTAAAATACAATTAACTTAATAAATTTAATCTCAACTTTTTATTAAATGATAACAATGAAAAAATATTTTTAATTAACTCTTATACATACATATAATATACATATAATATTTGCAATTAAAAATTACATATAACATAATTTCTAGATTCAAACACCTCTTACATATATTTACACACTTGTCAACTCAATACTACAACACATTTCATCTAATAAATCAACGTTAAAAAAAAATTTAATATAGTATCTTAAGTACTGAATCAACATATAAGAATAATTACACCCTATCTACACAAGATTCTAGAAATTCTCAACTAAATTATGTACATTAAAAAAATTAATCATTCTACACAGGATTTAGAAATTCTCAACTAAATTATATACATAAAAAAATCAGTCATTCTACATAAGATTCCAGATATTTTCAACTAAATTATGCATCCGCACTCACGCCTTAATTAATACATCATCTCAGACATAAGAATAATGACACCCCATCTCAAACACTAAACATAAAAGATAATAAACATGCCTATCAACTCAATCACAAGAAGTTACCTCATCTACCAATTCACAAGCAGTCACCTCATCTACTAATTAAATATTAACAAAATGTTAATACATCATCTTAACTACTAAATCAACTCCAAGACTAAATCACAAGACATAACAAACGTTACACGGGATATGTACTTCATGGTACAAACAAGAATTTGAATGGCCCACGGAATTTAGGGTTTGGTATATTACCTTAGACACCGCCACACATATATTTATTTATTAATTCATTTTGAGAGAGCCACACATATATTTATTTATTAATTCATTTTGAGAGAAACCAGGAGCCATTAGCGTATGGGTTTTGGCTATTTCTGTACATGGACTAGATCCCGGAAAAGCGAGAGACAGTAAATAAAACAATTAGAGGGTCTGAGGTGACCCATGCAAGCAAAGCTTCTGAATGGAGACTGGCTGTAGCTCTCCTGTCAGTTTGCTCCTGTGGCCCTTCATTACGACCTCACCAATTGCTTTCATTTGGAAAGTTGATAATAATGTTTATCAAAGTGAAATCAAATCCAGATCACTGATCCTGCGTGCGTTAGTTTCACTGGTTCTTTTGTTTCTGCTTTAATTTCCTTATCATGTGCTATGCGTGATGGTTTGATTTGTCTATTGGAAACCTTGGAATCATGTGTTTTTATTCATAAGCCTCTTAGTCCAATAGCCTAAATTAAACACAGATCAGATCTGACTAAGGATTGATGGCTGACAGGTAGGCATTGAAGATTCAGATTGCTATCTTTTCATTTCTACTCTTGAAGTTGGCAGGGACCTCAGCGATGATGATCCTGTGTTATTCTCTCTCACTTTGGGAATTGTGAAATTCCTTTGTCTTTGGATTATGATCTGCTTGCATGTGACTACATAAAGTTATTCAGAATTGTCACAGAAAGCTTTTTATGGGTGTCGGACTGTACAGATATCTGTGTGCAGGTAAATCCTTAAAATTAGGATTTCTGGTTCGGAGTGATTCCCAAGTCTCTACATTTCACGGGAGCTATACACTGTTTGTGTTGGCCTTACCGAGTATTCATGGAATTCCTGATTTATGAAATAATGTTTCTTATCTTAAAGCAAATGTGAAAAAGGCACTAGCCCTTTGGGCAGTTCAATTGGGAAATGAAGGTAAATGAAGTGTAATGTAATGTGTATGAACGTTTCAGGTTCAAATCCCCTGATAAAAAAGTCTATTCCAGCTTTCAGCAATTTTAATGATAGCAATTTTTAGACTTAGCTTGGAATGATAGCAATTTTTAGACTTAGCTTGGAATGATCTCAATGATAGCATCACATTGTGAATTGATAATTCTTTTTGTTCTTTTTTCATCAAATAAACAAGCTAGTTCAATCTAAGCTTTAACCTAATAACTATTAAAAAAAAACACTATTCAAAATCTAGTCTCTCAAAATAAAATGTATTTCAAGTTATTCAGTCATTGTATTTATATTTGGCTTCTCCATTATCAATGGAATTTTGTTTTTATTAAAAAAAGAAAATATTCAAAATCTAATCCAACCAAAATAAAAAATATTTCAAAGTATTCAGTCATTGTATTTATATTTGTCATTGTATTTATATTTGTCTTTGTCTTTTCCATTTCTTTTGAAAAAAAACGTTTCCATTACTGAATATTTGTCTTTTCTATTGTCAATAAAAATTTGTTTTTATTTTTTAATAAAAATAAAAAAATAAAAAATAAAAATTATAAAACATGCAATTAGACTAAACTTAAAAAAATCTTAATAGTAACATCACATTATGAATTGATTGCTCGTTTTCTATCCAAGAAACAAACAAACTGGTTCAATCTAATTTTTAATCTCGTCGCTATTAAAAAAAACTATTCAAAACCTAGTCCCAATATAAAAACTATTTCAAGATATTCAGTAATCATATTGCAATATTGCTATTTCAAGATATTCAGTAATCTATTTCAAGATATTCAGTAATCATATTGCTATATTGCTATTTCAAGATATTCAGTAATTATATTTGTATTTGCCTTCTCCATTGTCATTGGAATTTTGTTTTTATTTTTATTTTTTAAACTATTCAAAACCTAGTCACCCAAGATAAAAGCTATTTCAAAGGTCTTTAGTCATTGTAGTTGTATTTGCCTTCTCCATTGTCCATGGAATTTTGGAATTTTGTTTTTATTTTTTAATGCAAATGTCAAAAAGGCATTGAGCTTGGGCAAGTAAGTGGATGTTGTCTGGCACTTACGTGTAATTAGTATGTTTCATTCAAGTAGATGTTCTACCACGAGAGTCAAATTGCTTTGGAATATTAGAGCTTCTGTATGCCTTCCCATTGATATCAGCCTGTGAGTGCAGCTGGTTGGAAAAATCTCAGAATTTTCCTGCTCCTTTTGGCTATCAAAGAAACACATTAAGCCCTTTTTTTTCATCTTTTCGCAGGATAGTGGTTGTTTACATTCACATCAACTCAAGCAATCCAGCGAGCAGAAAGATGGATCGTAATGGGCATACTGGGTCCAATGGTTCTCACCGTATTAAAATACAGACGAACGATGCTGAAGCCACGGATTCCCAAACAATACCACAACTGAGTCCTCAGTGGCCACAGACATTTGCAAAGTCTATGGATATATATTCACACTCTCCATCCTCTGGTAGGATCTCTGGTACAGGAAGTTCCAGTTTCCAAAATGAAGGCTTGTTTAGCTCATTCGAACACTTGCCTGAAGCGAATGGCATGGAGAATTCAAATACATGTTTAAAGGAACCCCTGCTCATTCAAAGGAAGAGACATCCTCAAGAAGAATATGACGAAAATGAGTCCTGGGGAGACCATGCTACTGGTATTGTTGAACATGCAAAGAATGAGAGAACTGATGAGGGCAGTACTTTTCTCCGAGCTTCCTTGAACGGCGTGAATGTGCTTGCAGGTCGGTACCTGATCACCCTTGTGAGTTATCCTGTTCTGCACATTTGCTGTGTATGCATTCCATTTCCATATGAGTTAAATAATCATGTACATAAACTGAATAGGGATTGCCCCTTTTTATGCACAAGGTGCATTGTAAGGTATATGCAAACCACCACCTGCTTCTGCTCTGTATTTTTTTTTTTCTCGAAAATGCATCAGAAATTTCTTTACTACACTGATCATGATCTTTATTCCGGGCAAGGTTCAAATGGTATAACCAGCTTGGATTTAGTTGTTCGTTCCAATCTGTCATAATGATCTTTTTCGGAGTTTGAGGACTTGTGTATCAGATTGATAGTATTCCCCTTTCAAAGTAATGCAGACTGTAATATAATTGTAGACTACCAATCCTTCTTATAGAGTAGTAGAGCTTTGACATGGCTGCTATTTGAATTTATAAAACACGGTCTTCTCTGTATTGAACCCAATGTCATAATATCCTTTGAAAGAGGGGAATATTTTCCAGTAACTCCCAAAGTAAAACACTATCAGATACACAGTTATATACGGCATACATAAGGAAAATAATCTCCCATATACTAATTTCTCAGTCATTCCTCATATGGCAATCCCAGCTCATAGTTCGCCAACTGTTTACTTGTACAAGTTCTCCGACCTTTCTTAGATAGTCTAGACTGTGGTGAATGTGCGAGGTTTTATTGTTCAATTTAGTTAATAGGTTATTTCGTTCTTTGGGTTGATTAGATGTTGGTATTATTTCAGGAGTTGGAATTCTCTCTACACCCTATGCTCTCTTGGAGGGAGGCTGGTTGGGACTGTGTATTCTACTCCTTTTTTCAGTTATATGTTGCTACACAGGGATTCTTCTTAAACGGTGTATGGAAACTAATACACAAATTTGCAGCTATCCTGACATTGGGCAGGCAGCTTTTGGTCAGAAAGGAAGAATCATTGTATCAATATTCCTCTATGTCGAGCTTTATGCTGTGTCTGTTGAATTTCTCATTTTGGAGGGGGATAATTTGGCCCAACTTTTTCCTAAAGTGGCCCCAGAATTTGCAGGGATAAGGATAAACTCACAGCAAACATTCATTCTACTTTCGGCTTTAGTTATCTTACCCACAGTATGGTTACGCAACCTGAGTTTGCTAGCTTATATTTCAGCTAGTGGTGTTGCTGCATCTGTCCTTGTGGTGCTGGCAGTGGGTTGGGTTGGTGCATTTGAAGGGGTTGGATTTCACCTACAGGGGCGACTGTTGAATTTGGGGGGATTGACCACTGCTATTGGTTTGTATGCCTTCTGCTTTTGTGGCCATGCCGTGTTTCCCAGCATCTATTCTTCAATGAAAGATCGAAAACAGTTTTCTATGGTAAGCTCCATTTCCTCAGGCCTCTATTTAATTCTTGTTTCTCCATTATCCTGCTTTTATAAGAGTTTTTATCTGGTAGAACTGTTCTGTATTTGTTACCATAAAATAGTAGACTAACTCTGACAGACGATTATTTGTGGTAGGTGCTGATTCTGTGCTTTGCAATTTGTACAATGATTTATGGGAGCATTGCTGTGATGGGATATATGATGTTTGGCAATCAATTGGAATCTCAAGTAACATTGAACCTCCCAAGAACACTGGTGGCCTCGAAAGTGGCAATCTATATAACATTGATAAATCCCTTTGCAAAATTTTCTTTGACAATTACTCCTTTGGCCACGGCCTTGGAAGAGTTCCTTCCTTCATCAGGTGGCTGGCTTGTATTATGGGGCACAGGCATCAGGACCTTGTTGGTTATAAGCACAGTAGCTGTGGCACTTGCAGTACCATTTTTTGGTTACCTAATGGCTCTGATAGGTTCTTTACTAAGCTGTTCAGTTTCCATTATCATTCCGTGCATTTGCTACTCGAAACTATTTGGGGCAAGCATATCTAGGCATGAGATGACACTCATCTTTATAATCTTTATTCTGGGCATTGTAACAACTAGTACAGGAACTTATTCTTCTCTGCAGAATATTGCACATGCTATGTAATATAATTAATTCTTCTATCAGAATATAACTTGTAAACCTCCATTGATTGGGCTTTCACGTTCCGAGGAAAGTCTCTGTGGCCGTGAAAATATATTAAATTTTATTCGTAGTTCAAAATGTCCAGCTTATTTGGTTTGAAGTTTTGCATTCCTGCTTGGCATGTGATCCTTTATGGTAGGCTATTCCAATATAAATTGCTTGGTGCGATATTGTGGTGGGTTAGCGCAGTGGCTGTGGTATTTTTGTGCCTGAAATGTGGTTCGGGCATAAGAATGTGTGTGCATCAAATTGACTGCATAATAAGAGACACACACTGGATAGAGCTTAGCATCTATTACCAAGTTTGGCTGGCTTTATGTGTCCTCTTTATTTTCAATTATTGCAACAGAAATGAGATTGATCAGTTAGATTGGGAAGCAATGTAGTTCTTACATGAGATTGTGGTTGTATGTCAATGGGCAGTAGATGTATGTTGTGATTTGAGTTCTATCTTTGGAAATTCTATATTGGTTAGTTAAAGGGTGAAGGAAGTAGATGTGTGGAGTATGTATCTTCCATTAATCCATGAAAGGAGAATGTGCAAAAACTTAGAATAGAATAGTGGCAAACAAATGAAAAAAAATAACAAACAAACCATTAAACAATACAATTTCTCCTGAAAAACCCCTTTTAAAAGAAAAACCACACTCCAAAGCAAGGCTCAATTTATTTTCCAACTGCTAACAATGATTACAATACACTCTCAAAACTATATTCTTAACAAGAGTACTGACTCATTCCTTCCTTCAATAAAGGCAACCTTCCTGTACGAAGAATCAGAACTGATCTCCAATGAATTAAGAAAAATAACAGATATCTATTTAAGAAAATAATAAATATTGATTTAAATGCTAGTATTGTAATGTAAAAGTTTCCAAAAAATATTTACTAAATGTGATTATTGATATTGATATTTCTGGTACATATTTTGTTGTACTAACCCAACAAAGAGCACTACTTTAAAATTCAGATGTCAAAATTGTATAATTACATTTCTAGATTTTTTTTGCTTTCTTACCATTATTTATCTTATCTAATACTCTAATGCTACATTACTACTATAATTTTACATTAATAAGTGTCATTGTAATTATACATGGGTTGGTGCCAAACCAGCATGGACACAGTTTAACTGTTTGGATAAAATATAATGGTTGGGAAAGAAGTTCAAAATTTTTCCCAGGTTCTATAAAGGTGATTATTAATGTATTTCGGGTGCCGAAATAGTATGGATATAATTTAACATGGTTAGGGACTTAAGTTCAAAGCTCTGCATAGATTAAACAAAAGTTATTACTCTGTATTACATTGTGGGGATTTATGATTCTAATACCTCAAGGTCACCTAGAGTAGAGTGAGTTATTTCAATTTTCCACTTTTGACAATACCTCTACTGTTACACCTTTGGGCAATGTCCCTGTACAATCCAATCAACATTTTCAATTAAGTTAATCCAGTCAACATTTTCAATTAATAAACTTAAAGCTCTGCATAGATTAAACAAAAGTGATTACTCTGTATTACATTCAACATTTTCAATTAAGTTAATCCAGTCAACATTTTCAATTAATAAACTTAAAGCTCTGCATAGATTAAACAAAAGTGATTACTCTGTATTACATTGTGGGGATTTATGATTTTAATACCTCAAGATCACCTAGACAGTAGAGAGAGTTATTTCAATTTTCCACTTTTGACAATACCTCTACTGTTACACCTTTGGGCAATGGCCCTGTACAATCCAATCAACATTTTCAATTAATAAAGTTAAAGCTCTGCATAGATTAAACCAAAGAGATTACTCTGTATTACATAGTGGGGATTTATGATTCGGAGTTGTCTTTAGTGGGACTTTTTGAAGTTTCAGGTGCTGGAATATGGTGAAATTTTTTGAGGTAAAATCTTGGTTTTTGTTATTCAAACTGATTTTTTGACTCTATATATGGATTCAGCACCGTCAAAAACCTTTAGGGCACTTCGATTGTGCAAAGTTAGCAATCAAACTTCTCTTTTCAATAAATTCCTGTCGGAATTTAAAGAAATTACACCATAAAAGCCTTCAAAAAGTCGCACTAAAGACTACTCGTTTATGATTCTAATACCTCAAAATCACCTAGACAGTAAAAGAGAGTCATTTCAATTTTCCACTTTTGACAATACCTCTACTGTTACACCTTTGGGCAATGTCCCTGTACAATCCAATCAACATTTTCAATTATTAAACTTATTGATGCATTGATCCATCTGTTGAGATATCATTCTTTGTCACCATTGCCATTTTTAGGTGATAGGTTTTTTTTTATTAATACCTGAATAAATTTGTTACAAAATAGTATTTTGAATAGTTGAAAGTGTGGTTTGTTTTCCATTTACTTAGATTCAATTCCAAGTTACATATTTAGTTAATTGTAACAGAACTTGAAAAATAAAAAACCCTGAAATAAATTCCACCTCAAAATTGAGCTTGCTTTGTATTTTGAATCCAAGATACAGATAGATACGGTTATATTAAATTTAATTAGTTTTGATTTTAGAGTTTGCTTTGAAATTTGAATGAAACATGATTCTCTCATCCACCTGAGTTCGATTCCAAGTAACCTATTTAGTTATAACAAATCTCAAAAAATAAAGGACCCTGAAATAAATCCCACTTTGATGCTTAGTTTGCTCTGTATTTTGAATACAAGATACACGTTTTGATATGGTTATATTAAATATAATCGTTCTGAGTCTGGAGTTTGCTTTGAAATTTGAGTCCATCATACAGCTTGATATGGTTACATTAAATATTCAATTTTCAATAAAGTTTTTTTTGCATGCGCAACACGTCTCCTTTGAATAAGTCAAACCATTACAGTCATTAATATCATCTGCTTCGATGATTGAGTTTATCACGTGAAATCAATGACAAATGCACAACTTTCCGGAATTAAAGTATAAAATGTTATTAAATCTGGCGTTTTCTAAGGAGTTCACAATTTTGTCTCTAGAATTTGGTGAAAAATTCTTTAACAAATCTGACTCTCTGACTATTTAAATTGGTTTTTAATGGTTAAAATGGATTTAACATCATTCAGAACAGTCAAAATCCTCAACAAATCTGACTCTCTGACTATTTAA
The DNA here is from genome assembly GCA_034641835.2 of Pinus albicaulis. NCBI lineage: Eukaryota > Viridiplantae > Streptophyta > Pinopsida > Pinales > Pinaceae > Pinus > Pinus albicaulis. The sequence goes on from CM076574.1 coordinate 1,369,188,761, forward strand.
ATTGGTTTTTAATGGTTAAAATGGATTTAACATCATTCAGAACATTCAAAATCCTCAAACTTAACAGCCATAACTCTGATTGAAATTTCTACCAATTTTTTTCAAATTCATACCTAAATTTTTATTATTTTCTCAAAATCAAACCTAAATTTCTTTTATTTTAAATTTGTGCTTAAAATTTTCAAATTCATCTCTAAATTTAACCTATTTAGAATACGCTATTGAATTTTATTTTACATTGGTAGTTGAAGGCATTAAATTTTATATTTTTTGAGCAAAATTTAACTTATTTAAAATATATTGAGATTTTTCAATTAATTATTTTTGGAAAAAATCTCATGTAGGTGATAACAATAAGATTTGTTGCTAAATTGACTCCATCTATTTATGATGAGGAGTTAATGCATCCTATATTTGATGTGAGTGAATTTATGATTATGTTCCGTTCACAGCGATAAAAATGTAACCCTATAGAGGCAAGTGAGCATGATAAAAAATGTGTAGTGAATGGGAGAGCTGAGCAGACGAGAAACTCTGCTATTGTATTTCTTCAGTTGTTGAATGAGATTGCCGATGCCCTGTTAGGTGGACGTAGCGCAGATTGGTTGGGTGAACCACGTTAAAATTTTGTGTTTTCATGGTTGAATGTTGTGTGTGTCTCTTATTTTTTTTATGTTTCCGTTGTAATTACTCTAACACTTGTTATCAAAGCTATGGTAGAAGTCGTGTCGCTGCATTAGTGCTATATAAGCCACTGTGTAAACTGATTGCAGAAGCCGTGAGCTGTTCATTCATAACTGTACGCTGCCGAGTTGTGAGTTGTTGTGTTGAGCGGTCGAATGGGTCGACAGGTTCATAAAAGTGCAATGAAATTAAAATCGATTTATGTAATGTCAATCAAATCGATTTATTAAAATGCCATATATATATTTTTAAGTCGATTTATAGTCATTGAAAATCGATATGCAAAATCAATGTTTGCCATAAGGTTTGTTATATTGATTTGAGTTGTGTTTTAAAGTAAATTCGATTTGTATTGTAGTATTTTCAGAATCGATTTGACATTTAAAAAATTTTAAATACCATTTGCATATGGTATGTGTTTTTAAAAATCGATTGGTAATTATGTAAAATGCTATTTGCATATGTAACAAGGGAAAGACATTTCATAGGTGAAGGGCATTTTTTAAATAAAAATTTTATCTATTAAAAGTTGCAATTGGAGATTTTTTTTATGACACAACATGGCAAAAACTCAAAGTGCTTGGTTTGAGATCGATAAGTTCAATGGCAAAAACAACTTCGAGATCTGGAAAGTGAAGATGTATGATCTACTCGTGCAAGAAGGCGTGACGAAGGCACTGTTAGGAAAAGCCAAACAGCCTTACACCATGACAGATGATGAATGGAGTGACTTGGATGAAAAAGCACTAAGCAACATTCGACTATGTTTGGTGGATGATGTTTTGTTTAACATCGTGTCAGAGAAAACTACTGTTGGTTTGTGGACAAAGCTTGAAACGTTGTACATGACAAAATCCTTAACCAATAGGATTCTTCTGAAGCAACAGTGATACAGCTTATGCATGAAGGAAGGTACGACGATAACTGATCATTTGAATACCTTTAATACTCTCCTGGTGCAGTTAAAAAAAATAGAAGTAAAATTTGAATCAGAAGATAAAGCTGTAACTTTATTATGCTCGTTGCCCGAGTCATGGGATCATTTTGTTACTTCTATAAGTCTTAGTTCATCAGAAACTCTTGAATTTGATGATGTTGTTGGAGCTTTGTTGTCCGAAGAAACAAGGAGGAGGTCAAATTCAGAAACCTCTACATCAGAAGCAATGATGGTCAGAGGTCGTTATAAAGAAAGACGCTTAAGTAAGAACAACAACTCGCGTTCAAAATCGAAAGGGAAGAAGAGTAAGGTAAAGTGCTGGTTTTATGACAAATCAAGACATTTGAAGAAGCACTGTTGGAAGAGATAGCAAACATCCAAAGGAGACTTTTCGACAGAAAAGAAAGAAGCAAAAACGACAGATACAGGTTCGCCATCTGTTTCAGGTATGAGTGATGAAGTGTTATCAGTTGGTTTGTCTAATCATGATCAACATTGGCTGTTAGATTCTGGTGCGTCAAATCACATGTGCATTCATAGAGAGTGGTTTAAAACTTATAAATCAATCAATGATGGAGTTGTTTACATGGGAAATGATGTCTCGTGTAATATTGTGGGAATCAGAAGCATCCAGATTAAAATCTTTGATGGGACAAATAAAATTCTAACTGATGTAAGACATGTACCTGAACTAAGAAAAAACCTCATTTCACTAGGAGTACTAGACACAAATGGATATAAAACCTTTATTCAAGGTGGAGTAATGAAAGTTTATAAAGGAATTTTACTAGTAATGAAAGCAAAGAATGTTGGAAATCTTTTTCAGTTAGAAGAAAGAACAGAGTCAGATCATGCTTCTACAGTATCTGAAAACGATAGTGATTCTATTCGTTTATGGCATCAACGGTTGGGCCATATGAGCGAAAGAGGATTAAAAATTTTATCTGATCGCAAGTTACTTTCTAGTTTAAAAACTTCTAAGTTAGATTTCTGCAAACATTGTCTATATGGGAAACAAAGCAAACAAAAGTTTAAAACTGGAAAACATACTAGTAAGGGAATCCTTGATTATATCCATTCTGATGTTTGGAGTCCATCTCCTACAACCTCATATGGAGGATCGTCATATTTTGTATCTTTTATTGATGATTTCTCTAGAAAAGTGTGGGTCTACATGTTAAAGAAGAAGTCTGATGTATTCACAGTTTTCAAACAGTTTAGAGCATTAGTTGAAAACATCACTGGAAGAACCATTAAATGTTTAAGAACGGACAATGGTGGTGAGTGTACTTCAAAGGAATTTGATAATTATTGCAAGGACGCTGGGATCGAAAGACATAAAACCACTGTATATACTCCTCAGCAAAACGGAGTTGTTGAACGCATGAATATGACTCTTTTAGAGAGAGCAAGAAGTATGCTTAGTAACGCCAATTTGCAGAAGGAATTGTGGACAGAAGCGGTTTCTACAACTTGTTACTTGGTAAATCGATCACCATCAACTACGATAGGATGCAAAATTCCTCAAGAGGTATGGAAAGGTTATCCATGTGATTATTCTAAACTGAAAGTTTTTGGTTGTGATGTATATGCTATAGTTCCGAAACATCAGCGTTCTAAGTTAGATCCTAAATAAAAAAGATATATCTTTGTTGGATATGGTGATGGGACTAAGGGATACAGGTTGTGGGATCCTACTACTCACAAGATCATCATTAACAGAGATGTTAAATTTAATGAATCTTCACTTGAAAATCCTGATGTAGATGATAAATTGAAACAAGATAATGTACCTAAGCTTCAACACATTCAGTTTGAAACCATTTCAAACACTGATGATAGTCCAGATGAACAAGTTTCAGATGCAAATCATGAATGTATTTCAGACGCTGATCATGAATAAGTTCCTACAGATAATAATCAACAAATTGTGGAAGTACCAGAAACATCTTTAAGGAGGTCTACGAGAATTAGACGTCTTCCTAAAAGGTATGATGATTATGTTACTTCAGTTGCTTTAACTGCTAATGATGATGAACCTTTGTGCTATCAGGAAGCTATAGAAGGTTCAAACAGTGGTAAGTGGAAAGAGGCTATGAAGGACTAGATGAAGGCATTAGACAAGAATTCCACATGGGATCTGGTAGAACTTCCTAAAGACAGGAAAACTGTGGGATGTAAGTGGGTTTACAAATTGAAAAAGGGTGTTGATGATAAAGAAGACAGGTACAAAGCGAGGCTGGCCGCGAAAGGTTTTTCTCAAAAAGCCAACATTGATTTTCATGAGATATTTTCACCAGTTGTAAAAATTGTTTCAATTCGGATTGTGTTAGCATTAGTTGCTTTACTTGACTTAGAATTACAACAACTAGATGTTAAAACTGCATTTTTACATGGAGATTTAGATGAAGAGATTTACATGGAACAACCAGAGGGGTTTGTTCAAAATCGCAACAAGAAATTTGTCTACAGGCTCAAGAAATCATTGTATGGTCTGAAGCAGTCACCTCGACAATGTTACAAGAAATTTGATTCTTTCATGATAAGTCAAAACTATTTAAGAAGTGAATATGATCATTGTGTTTACTTTAAGAAATTAAGTAATGGCATGTTCATTATCTCAGTGTTGTATGTTGACGATATGCTTTTAGCAAGGAAAAACATAACAGAGATCAACAGGTTAAAGGCTTAGATGGCTAGGACGTTTGATATGAAAGATCTAGGAGCAGCAAGACAGATTTTGGGCATGAAGATTTTCAGAGACAGGAGAAATTGTAAGCTGTGGGTATCACAACAGAAGTATATTGAAAAAATACTCTTGAGGTTTGGTATGAACAATGTGAAGCCTGTTTCAGTCCCTTTTGCTTTCCTTTTTAAACTTTCTTCAAGTTTATGTCCTAACACTAATGAAGAAAAGGAATATATGTCTCGAATTCCATATGCCAATGTAGTAGGTTGTTTGATGTATGCGATGGTTTGTACTCGACCAGATATTTCACATGCAGTTGGGGTTGTCAGCAGGTATATGGCAAACCCAGGAAAAGAACACTGGTCAGCAGTGAAATGGGTGCTTCGGTATCTGAGAGGCACAAGTGATTATTGTATCACTTATAATAGGAGTAGTGAATTTGCTTGCGGATATGTTGATTTCGATTTTGCAGGTGATTTGGATAAGAGAAGGTCAACTTCAGGGTATGTCTTTACTCTTGCAGGTGGAGCTATTAGTTGGATGTCAAAGCTACAAAATATTGTTGCTTTATCTACTACAGAAGCAGAATACATAGCTGCTTCACATGCTTGCAAAGAAGCAGTTTGGTTGAAATGTTTGTTTGGTGAGTTTGGTAGGTTACAGGACAACATCAAGTTATTTTGTGATAGTCAAAGTGCAATTCATTTGGCTAAAAATCCGGCCTATCATAGTAAATCAAAGCATATACCTATCAAGTACCATTTTGTAAGACATGTTATCACTGAAAGGGGAGTCTCTCTTGAAAAGGCGCATACAAAGGAACACTGTGCAGACATGTTCACGAAACCAGTTTTGTTAGAGAAGCTACGATGGTGTCTGGCTTCTCTTGGCTTGCAGAAAAGATAAAATTAATAATGGAACAGGGTATCAGGCTAATTGTTTTCAAGGTGGAGATTGTTGAGATTTTTCTTTTAATTATTTTTGAAGAAAATCTCATGTAGGTGACAACAATAGGTTTTGTTGCTAAATTGACTCCATCTATTTCTGATGATGAGTTAATGCATCCTATATTTGTTGTGAGTGAATTTATGATTCTGTTTCCATTCACAGCTATAAAATGTAAGTCCGTAGAGGCAAAGGAGCATGATGAGGAATGTGTACTGAGTGGAAGAGCTGAGCAGATGAGAAACTTTGCTATTGTATTTCTTCAGTGGTTGAATGAGATCGCTAATGCCCTGTTAGGTGGACGTAGTCCAGATTGGTTGGGTGAACCACGCTAAAATCTCTGTGTTTTCATGGTTGAATATTGTGTGTGTGTCTTATTTATTTTATATTTCCGCTGCAATTACTCTAACATAATATGCTATTGAATTTTATTTCACATTTCTGGTTGTTAAAGGCATTAAATTTTATTTTACATTTCAGTGGTTAGTTAGGATGAACTCGAGACACAGAGAATGAAAGAAAAATATAAAATGGAGAGAAAAATATACAATGGAGAGAGGTCAACCTGGTTGCTTGGACATCGGAAGACGCGATCTCGTGATATGTGCGATGACAGGGGTATCTATTTTTGTTTACGCTTCCGGTGCGAACGAATAGGCGTGCATGTATGTTAAACGAGTTAAATAGGTGGCAGTATTTTGTTAAACATGCCGAACACTGGGCAAGTTGGCTACGTATTTATCGAAAACATTTTCGATGAAGAAAGCATCCCACAAACGAATTTTTACGGGGGAAGCATTAAAAAAAAACCCTTTCAAACTGAACCTGGACAAATTTAGATATAGAAAATGTTTTTTTAATTGTTATATATTATATATTTAATAAAATGTTTAATTTTCATTTTTAAAATATTATACGATTATTAATATTTACTAATTATTAACACTAATAAAGTTTATTGGATTTTAAGAAAATAAAAGATATAGTTCCGCTAACTTAACCAGTTGTTATCTATTGTATATTTAATATTATACGATTATTAATATTTACTAATTATTAACACTAATAAAGTTTATTGAATTTTAAGAAAATAAAAGATATAGTTTCGCTAACTTAACCAGTTGTCAAAAAAATATTGATGATGATGATGATGGTTAAATATTGATGATGATGATGATAATGATTAATTTCCACTGAAACCAAACTTTGATCTATGAAACCTAAAAAACGAATTATTTAGTTTGTTTTAAAATTATGCTCCTATGCTCAAAGAGTTTGGAGAGAAGCTTCCAGAACTCATTATAATTTTGACATGTTAAAAGTTTAAGAAGGTCAGTTTATGAAACTAAGATCTAATGTGGGTGTATGCAAGGCACTCTAAGAGGAAGTGATTTTCATCTTCATTGTTCATAATCTCACAGACACAGATTCTTTCCACCCATAATGTTTTAGGCACTGCCCAACTACCTATTTTACTATAAAACTCATAAGAATTAATTTTTATCTTAACTATATTAATTTTTTTCTTTAAGTTAATATTCGAAATATTTTGAAAATAAAAACATGTAGCTAAACAATCTAATCAAAATTTTGCTTTTGGAGAAAAAATTATTTAATAACATCACTAAACTATCTTCGTATGGGGAAGGTATCATAAACGATGGATAAGTTAAATACCTCTATATGAAACTATTAATAATTGTGCGTGGGAGGTCTTTGTATGGGAAAGGTTATCTTAAACCATTAATAATTGTGCGATGAATAAGTTAAATATCTCTATATAGAAAGGTTGTCTTAAACTATTAATAATTGTGGGTTGGAGGTCTTTGTATGGGAAAGGTTATCTTAAACTATTAATAATTGTGCTTGGGGTGCTATTTTATTTTTGAAGTTAACTAAAGGGTGAAAAAATTACTAGGAATGGTTTTTAAAGAAATATGAGGATGATAAAGTGAGAAGCGTATTGGGAATGGTTTTTTCTTCTTAGAGTGAGAAATTATTAAAATAAGATATTTTTGGGATTTTTAATAATAAAGTTAAAATTATGATTAGGATATTTATATTAATATGTTATATATGGAAGTGAATTTGAGTTAGAAATATATTAATTTTTTTTAAATAAATAAATAATTAGAGGGTCTAATGGTTAAGAGTATGTGTGTCTTTTTATGAGGTCACAAGTTTAAAACCAAAAGATTTAGAAGTCAAATCGCTGCTTAGAGGTGTGTGCGTAAAGGTGGGGGGTCTCATACACCAATTTGGTGTTTGGCTTGGTTGTGACCTTAAAATTTCTTAATAATAATAATAATATAATATAATAAAATGTTAAAATTATATATATATATATATATATATATCATTTTTGTTATTTTATGTAAATAAAATTTGTTATTTAATAATTTATTGAAATTTGAATTAAAAAAAAATAAAAATTATACTTTTAAAATACAATTTAATATTTCTTCATTGGTGGGTCCCTTGTCCCATAAACAAGAGAGTCTCATACACCAATTTGATGTTTGGCTTGGTCGTGACCTTAAAATTGCTTAATAATAATAATAATAATAATAATAATATAACATAATAAAATGTTAAAATAATATATATATATATATATATATATATATATATATATATATATATATATATATATATATATAATTTGTTATTTAATAATTTATTGAAACTTGAATAAAAATATAAATATAAATAATTTATACTTTTAAAATACAATTTAATATTTCTTCATTTATTTGATTGAAATCCTTGCTTCCTTGTAAATTGCAAAATAAAGGATAGGGTCTATGTTATCATTTTTGTATAAGGAATAAGTAATTGTGATCTACTATATCATCTTGCTATAAATAATAATTATGAGTTAGTTTATCACTTTGGTACAAGTAATCAAGCTTAAGTTTATGCCCTTTACCATGGGATTTAGTTAGCCAAAGAAAAACATGTAACTTCTCTCATTGTTTTGAGAGATCCTCTTCTTCATATTCAACATTTGGTGAAGGGCTCCTCTCCAAGGGAGAAAACATTAGAAAGTCTTATGAAAAGTATTAGGAAAGTAGTGGAAGGGTTATCTTCAATAACATATTTCCTTGTTCTCCACAATCTCAATAAAAAAGTTGACTTATGTGCTAATGAAGGGTGTAAATTAAGATTAGGAGATCTAAAAAGCAATGGCAGAATGAAGTCTTCTTCGATTCCCTAGAGCTAAATGGATTGGCATTACAAAGTCATGAAAGATTGCATTATCATTCAGTTGTAGTATGACATGTAATTTTTTTTTGGTGGGTTAGTTTTGTAAGGTATATACCTACAAAACCTTGTGCTTTGTTGTCTAGTTTGGAGTCCCTCTAGAAAAAAAATGGAGTTTTTTTGGACAAGAAGGCTCATAAATGGTCTTTTGAAGATATAACTATGTGTAATTTGATGTATTTGTTGCGATCTAAGCATAGACTTGGAAATACAAAATTCTCATTTTGGTTAAAAAAAGAAGTGAAATTAATCACTGGACTAATTCAAAGTACTTTGAGATAAGGGATTTTATATAATTTATGATATGCAAGAAATTGAAAATGCATAATTTTTTTTTAACATATCCTATTTATGTTAGGAGATTTAAAGGTCTAACTTGAAGGTGGTTTTGATAATTGATAAAAGCTCAAAAGCCCAATAAAACCATAGATCTATGTTCATGGGATGGGCAGATTTCATTGATGCAAGTGAATCTAATATAAGCTTCAAGGCCTAGAAAAAAATAGACCAATTCAAAGGCTAACTAGATCTATTCATTAGTGTAGGTAAATATATCCATAATATTGATCATATTTGTCTATCAAGTGGATATTACCATGTAAAACGTTGTTTTTAGTGATTGAAGGTTAAATTTGAACTTAGTTCCTTCGACAATTGAAGGTCATATATATGCTTAAGGGTATTATGAGATTACATAGTGGATATTTGTTGCATCTTGAACACAATGAACACAGATCTATCCACATTGTGAACAAAGGGACGTATCCATTGAACACATGGATGGAGAAAATTAACCCATATTGAGAAAGCAGATACAATATTGAGTGGATCTATCCAATAATTGTTTCTATAAATTTTCACACTAATAAATAGTGCATATGCCACTTCAGTGCACCCAAGGTTTCTAATGTTGAAAATAAATGAGGGAGACCCAGTAAGATGGATTTAGAATCTCCTCCCACTAAATGGAATCAATTATAAAATCAATTGAGAAAGCCAAATTTCTTGCAAACATAGAAAACATTCCTGAGAGAAAATTCTCTTCCTTTGAGGAAAGAGGTCCAAAATCAAGTAAATTTTAAATTTATGACTTTTAAGAGTAGGTTGTAGACTCTAGAGCAAAGAATGCAAGAAATAGAAAGTAGATACAAGGGATTGAAACAATAAAATTATGGTGGATGGCATGAGAAAATAGGAATCCAAATAATGATAGAAAATATCTAAGAGTTTGAAGAGAAGTTAAGCAATCATTTGGCACTAAAAATGTAGAAAACAAACTTGATTTCTAACTCATTAAAGAGGTAATATATAAATCAATAGTTAAAACATGAGTAAAATAAAAGATCTTGAAACCTCATAATTTTTGGGTTAAGACTAGAAGGTGGAAATACATTTCAAAACTAATTAAGAAGAAATACAAACCAAATTACAGATTGAAACAACTTGCATTATAATGTGGAAAGAATAAGAAAAATAATATAATATAAAGCAAAGGTTAATTCGAGGTAAGGTAAGATGCATTGAAAACACATATGACACACTAAGTAAAACATATAGTTTTGAGGATTGGAATTTTCATAAATGAAGATCCCATTCCTAGAGATCGATCTTAACTAAACAAAGAAGCTCAAAAAGGTAAAAGATACTAGGAAAAGGGGAAAATGAGTGATAATAAACTCAAAACAAAACATATAAGGGAGAAGAATAAACCAATTACAATTAAATAGGAATTTGGAAACTTATGATTTTCACAATGAAATTTTTGTAGAAAATCCACGTAGATTCAACTGATCTTGTAATATCCTAAAACAAAATACTTGAATCTACTCTACAAATTGTGGAAACCAATTACAATCGCATAATCACATGAACAAGAAAGAGAAATAATTTCAATCACACAACACAAACATTTATCCAGGGAAAGCCTCAACTAAAAACCCCATTATATGTGTATTGCATAAGCCAAAGAATATGAGAAGTTTACAATGATTTTCTCCAAGCTGAGAAACCTCTGCACTATCTTTGTCTATCTCAATGATTCCTAGTTAAGATTGGTTCAATACTTAACCAATTTCTTGGCCCCAAGAATCCCTATTTCCTTGTGCAATTTCCTTGGGTAATTAGGCCCTATTAACAAGGAAATTCCTTAATAATGATTGAGAAATACATCAAGGCTCTTCCTTTGAATCCATGCACTACCTATACAATTGGATGATTATACAATTGATAGTACACTTCCCTTTAATTCCAATCTCAACTGGGTCTCTCTCAAAACTGACATGCATGAGTTATTTATGAGTAAATTATCAGTTATCTAATTGATTACTACAAGTGAATTAAATATAATTTCCACACTTTGACCTCTCTCTCCTGTTCCTCCATCAGTTAGAACTAGTTAAATTGACTTTAACTCATATAAATTTAGTTAATTGATTACAACTAAAAATAAACTCAACCAGGGCTCCTAAAAAGTAGGAGACACTCTACATGCATGTAGTTTGACCCTCAACTCGAATTAATTGAACATACTAAGTCATCCTAACTTGGTTAACTCATACACGCTATCATGTGACGTGGAATTACATTTTTCTTCTAATTTAATTCAAGGGCAAACTAAATTAGAAGTCTTTCTTGGTGCCATTTTCAACACTCCCTTTAAAAAATAAATGGATTGTCTGATACCCCAATCTCGCCCCTATGGAACTCAAATTTTCCTCTTGACATTGCCTTCGTCAAGGTGTCTACATACCGCTCCTTTGTAGGAATTTACCCTAATAGCATAATTTGCCTCTGCACACAATCTCTAAGATGGTGATACCGAATGTCGATATCTTTGGAATTGTCATGAAAAACTGGATTAATCAAGAGTTTGATGCAACTTTTGTTATCACAATAAATCATTGTCGAATCCATCTATTTACCAAACAACCCAACAAGGATCTTCCTCATCCAGATAGCCTCACAAGTTTCTTGACTAGAAACCATGTACTCTGCTTCTGCGGAACTAATTGCAACTGATATCTGCTTCATGATGTAGTAGGAAACTGTTGCTGACCCAATACTAAAGATGCCCCCTGAATGTTATCTTCCTGTCGGATGGACTCCCTGCCCAATATGCATCTGTGAAGCCTTGAAGCTTCACTCCCTATGTCTGTTTGTACCAAATACCAAACTAAGTGGTGTCTTTGAGGTATCTCAAAACATGTTTGGTTGCCTTCCAATAAAGATTGGTTATCTTAACCATAACTTGACTAAGTTGTTTAACCACATAACATATGTTGAATTTTGCAACGAGAAATAGTGAAATTGGCATCCAGAAGCAACATGACAACACCTGCACTAGTGTGGGACCACAGGTCATGTAGTGATGGGTCCTAGCGATATATTAGTGTGAAATTCAATTTATTTAATAAATTGGATATGTGTCATATTTAATTATCCCTTAATTAAATTGGACAATAAATTGTAATATTATCTCATAATCACTTGTAATAGTTAACTGAGTGTGATAAAATCATTTAGCTCATTTATTTCGAGTTGAGGGTGGTTGGTGAGGCATGCAGAGTAATTATATCAGTTATGGAGTTCGAATTGCAGTTGGTGCATTAGTTTAATGCACGAGTAATCAATTAACTCAGTTAGGTGAGTCTGAGTTAGTTGAACTAGTTGTAACTGTTTGTTGCACTAGTGAGAGATCAAGTGAATTAAATATTATTTAATTCGCAATCAGTGATATTCCATGCAATTGATGATTTACTATTAATAGATGCATGCATGTCAGTACCAGTAGAGACCCAGTTGAGACAAAGGTTAAAGGGAAGTTGACTATCAGTTGTGTTATTAGAAAACTGCCCAGATGCAGTTAAAACACCATAGGATTGCCCATGATACTCAACGCAATTGAGGAAGGCTAAAATTCCTAAATAATAGGGATTTCATTCATCAGGAATTGCGTGAGCAAGGCAGGCTGAAGACAGGATGAGAATTGGCTAAGTGTTGGCCCAATTTTGTCTGGATCAGTGTGAGATGATATGCAGAGTGCAAGAGACTCTTGTGAGAAGAGTGCATTGTAATTGTTTCATGATTCCTTGCAAAATATACAATATATGATAGAGGGGTTTTGAGCAGAAAGCTTTCCCTGGGAAATTATTTGTTTTGTGGTTTGATTTGATTCTTTCTTTGCTTAATGTGATTGGCGATTGTGTTTAATTTCCACAATTTATTTGTAGAAGGATTCAATATCTAGCTTTATTACATTGCTTGATCGGATTGAATCCAATGATAGACATATGTTTGTATAATTTCTACATGGTATCAGAGCACAGGAAATCACTATAGTGGAGGAGAAGCTGAGTTTTTGACAGAATAGAATTCAAATTTGGAAAAGTATTCTTGGTGCGATAGGCGAATCAGGATCAAAATGGCTTTCAATGGCTTGAGATTGGAGTATGCACTTGAGGGCAGTTCCAATTATATTGTGTGGAAAGACAGGATGGAGGCAGTACTGGAGGACAATGGGTTGAAATAATTCATTGATAATGATGTTCCCAAATGCATTGTAGCAGATGCTGCAAATCTTGATGCTTGGAAAAAGAAGGTTGCAAGAGCGAGGAGGATCTTACTGGAGGGAGTACGAGACCAGATTGTCTCAAGTCTCCATGGAAAAGTGACTTCATATGCAATGTGAAAGGCTTTGACAAATATATTTTAGAGCAGCATTGATCATAGAAAATTGGCACTGAAGGACAAGCTTGAAAATCTAAATGGAGAAAGGCGACACTATTCTGGTATACTTGACCAAGTTTGTCCAATGTCGAGATGAGCTTGGGAGTGTAGAAATTACTGTCGTGGATGATGACTTGCTGAGCCTAGCTCTTCTAGGACTTCCTAGGAGTTGGCATAGTTATCAGGACTCTACCAATGGGAGGGATAAGCTGCCAGATTGGGAAAGACTTTGGTCAGATTTGGTGCAAGAAGAATTCAAGAGGAATACTAGGGATGGATATTCATCTAGGGAAGATGATGAAGAAAATTTCATCTTGGTTGTTAAGGTGAAGAAGGGGAAGGGAAAGAAATCCAATTCCAAATATGAGACTGGTGAAGAAGGAAAGGAGCGAGACATGTCCAGAGTGAAGTGTTTTCACTGTCACGAGCATGGAAATTATGCTACTAATTTTCCACAAAAGAAGAAGAAAAACAAGGCTTCATGATCTGCAGCCTGTGAGGATTTGGCCTCACAATTTGGGTTGGACTTCTCACTGATCACATACTTGGTGTCAAGTGCGATGGGATCAGGGTGGTACTTGGATAGTGGTGCATCTTTCCACATGACAGGAAACAAAAATGACTTTTCAATAGCTTGAAGGAGAAGGACCTCCAGATGCATATCTAAATGGGTGACAACGAAAGGTATAGTGCTGCCGGGATTGGCACAGTTACTTTCCAGAGACAGTTAGGTAAACCATTTTTATGAGGATAGAGGCTATGATGTTGTTTTCAGTGAAGGGAAATATTTCCTTCGACACAAAGCAACAAGACAAGCCAAGAATATTGGGATTCGTGTCAAGAATCTCTATAAACTTGATGTAGATGGCTATGTAACATTGATGGGTAAAGCAGACAAAGTGGTGAGCCGGGATGAGGCTAAGTTACACCACAGATCTTTGAAGGTCATGCAACAAATTTATACGGAGCTTTGAAAGGGTACTCTTGCGTCGATAGACACAAGCAAGGGATGTACCATGGGGAAGTGTGAAAAAACCATGCAATTTTCCCTTGAGAGGGAGCTTGATTTGCATGCAGATGAGGAATTATTGGTTCCAAAGAATGAACCTGAAGATGTGGAGCAACCACATGCGAAGGATCATGGAGTGGTTGAAACCACTCAAGCAGAGAAATTTTGTGCCAGATGGGCAGAGGGAGTGCATGCATCTATACCTCTAGATGTGAGGTGGGGCGATGTGCAAAATTAATCCCAAGAAGAATTTGGGTAGGGCTCATTGAGATGGTGCATCTCATGGATCAAACCTGGCTACGAGGAGCCCAAGGTACAACAATAGCAAGATCTATTAGATTGATGCAGTCATATGTCAGGAGGACAGAAATAAGAGTGAAAGGAGTCGTATACTGGAGTGTAGATCAGAGTTGGTAGCGGTGCAGAATGCATGGATGCAGATGTCAACAACACAGAGAATCCAATAGACATGTGCAATAGGTACCACCCGTCATAAGACTTTGATGACAGATGCATTATACTGATTCAATTGTTTGTAGGCTATTCAGTTTCGGAAGTGTTGCAAGCAAAAGTTGCATGTGCAAGAAACACTAAAGAAGTGTTGCATGCAAGAGTTGCACGCAGAGAAGACTCGGGTTCAGGTTAAGGGCCAACAAGGGTTTCCGCCGTAGTCTAGCTTCACGCCGGCATTTTCACCCAGCTTCAAAGAGCCGAGAGTCTCACTCGAGGCATGCCACAACCTTACTGAGGTAGGGAGTCAATCGGTATCAACCCAACAACATTGATCCGGGTAAATCGAAGTTATGTTAAAAGTCTAAACAACCACAACACAACATTCCATGACATATATCTCTTAGAAATTCATTCAGACTTGCAGTAAATAAAATTTTAAGAGTGCTTGCAAAACCATTCATTCAAGACCATAACAGACATCCAAAACAACACTTCTAATTATATTAAGCATCGAATATCAGTGACAAGCTATTACAGAGCTCAACTACGTGAGCATGAACAGAACAGAATACAAGAAGTCCTACTGGATAGAAAGAAATACAGAAATACAAAGGAATGGAGAACAATACAACATAGACAGAGCTCTCCTGTGGCTCCCTGCTGCTTGATCCCGTCTGCACCAACAACAACAACAACCCATCTTCCCACTAGCCGGCTACCTATTTGTTCTGCTACCAGCACGACTGACAGTTCCTCCTTTCTTCTCACTCAGCTGTCTTTTGTTTCTTTTTGTTAGTCGGGAGTTCTACTGCTCGTTTCCTTTAGCGCTCTTCCGCCAGCTGTGCTTGCTCCCGCAAAAGCCGTGACACCTGTCCTTTACTCCTTCGCAACTTTGACATCTTTCTGCCTATTGTGGTTGCGTTCTGCCATGTACTAGCCGCAACTCAAAAGCTGTTGAATTTCAAAACAAGGGCCCCAACAATGAGAAATGCTAGAGAAGTGTTGCATGTCACATGCAAGGACATTCCTTTCTTGTTGAGAGCGTGTGTTGAAGTTTGCAACAAGAAACATTGAAATTGGCATTCGGAAGCAACATGAAAACACCTACACTAGTGTGGGACCACAGGTCATGTAGTGATAGGTCGTAGTGATACATTAGTGTGAAATTTAATTTATTTAATAAACTAGATATGTGCCAAATTTAATTATCCCTTAGTTAAACTGGATAATAAATTGTAATCTTATCTCATAATCACTTGTAATAGTTAACTAAGTGTGATAAACTTAGTTAGCTCATGTATTTCGAGTTGAGGGTGGTTGGTGAGGCATGCAAAGTAATTCTATTAGTTATGGAGTTTGAATTGCAGTTGGTGCATTAGTTTAATGCATGAGTAATCAGTTAACTTAGTTAGCCTAGTTAGAGTCACTTGAACTAGTTGTAACTGCTTGTTGCACTAGTGAGAGATTAAGTAAATTAAATATTATTTAATTCACAATCAGTGATCTACCATGAAATTTATGATTTACTCTTAATAGCTGCATGCATGTCAGTTCTAGTGGAGACCCAGTTGAGACAAAGGTTAAAGGGAAGTTGAATATTAGTTGTGTTATTAGAAAACTACCTAGATGCAGTTAAAACACCACATGATTTCCCATGATACTCAACGCAGTTGAGGAAGGCTAAAATTCCTAAAAAATAGGGATTGCATTCATAAGGAATTGTGTGAGAAAGGCAGGCTGAAGATAGGATGAGAATTGTAAAAATTATATAACTTATGTGTTATATGTCCAAGATTCTCCTGATCTCACACTATTTTAACTTCATGCAAAATACAGAATCTATTCCACCATTGATCATTTGCGGAAATTAAATCAAGATTGCAATGCACACATGAAACAATAAACATTCACACACATTAACACAGTTGTTTAACGGGAAAGCCTGAAGCTAAAAACCCCAAATATCTGTATATAATATATGTCATAGAGATCATGTAACAATCCTCATACAAAGCTGATCATATCAAGCTCTCAGTACAATACAATCGCTACACACTAATTAAGCCCGATCTTGCAAATCCATGCACCGATCTTTGCCACCTGCTAGCCTGCCTCTACTACGCAATCCCTGATAAAGAATGGCTCTGAATGAAATCGAATTGCTCCAACCTTTCTCACGCAATCCTCATTGGCATCTCCACTGAGTGTTGGATGCAATCAATGCGTCACTATATTAACAACTGATAGTCGCACTTGCTCTTTCACCTATCTCTCCACTGGTCTCCACTAAAACTGCCATGCACTGTAGTTAAATGATGTATTCTTCAGTTGATTAATGAGTTATTATTTAGTCAATTAATTAAATAATTAATTCACTCCACTCTCACTAGTGTATCAATCAGTTAGACTAGATACAACTAGCTCAACTGAGTCTACCTGAGTTAACTAAATACAACTCCACCAACTACTTCTCCAACTCCACCAAACTATGTCACATGAGTTCTAACTGAAGTCCTCCATGCAATAGCTCCAGTAAATCCTCAGGAATAGCATAATTCCTTCTGTCAGCTGTTGTGCCACATCTGTGCACTTAACTAAAGTGCTCCAAGAGAATAAGATAATGTTTAGAGTCCAAATATTATTAAGAGCTAATAATATTCGACATATCTATTTTTAGACTGGCAATCTAAAAATAGACTCCGCCCAATATGTCTAAAAATAGAAGTCCATCTATTTTTCCAACTTGTCCAACCATCCACAAATAGCATCCTGCAACTCATAGAATATGATCGACATGTCTAAAAATAGACATAGTCTAAAAATAGACTTTGCGCCAAAAATAGCCTGCGGGCCCACTTAGTGAAGGCGACTCTTTTCACTAAGCTCATCATCTTGTTGAATCTCAACACTCCCTCTAAACAAGATAGGGATTATCTGCCACCCCAATCCTGTCTCTATGGTATTCAAATTTGCTCCTGGTGAGCGCCTTCGTCAGAATATCTGCATCATGATTCTCCGTAGGAATGTAAGAAAGCAACATGATCTTCCGCTGCACACAATATCTGATATGATGATACCAGATGTCAATATGTTTAGATCTATCATTAAATACTGGATTAACCAAGAGTTTAATGCAACTCTGATTATCACAATATATCACAGTAGGATCTAAGTGAGAACCGAACAACTCAACCAGGATCTTCCTCATCCATATAGCCTCGCATGCAGCCAAACTTGTTGCCATGTACTCGACCTCTGCTAAAATTAGTCCCACGGATATTTGTTTCCTGCTGTACCAAGAAACTGCTTTAGATCCGATACTGAAAATCCCTCTAGACGTGTTCTTTCTGTCCGTTGGGCTTCCTGCCCAATCTGCATCCATGAAGCCATGCAGCTTCACCTCATTCGACTGTCTGTACCACAATCCATACCCAGATGTGCCCCAGGGATACCTCAGGACATGCTTGCCTACCTTCCAAAGGAGCTTGGTAGGCTTAACCATCACTTGTGAAAGCTGGTTCACAGCATAGCATATGTCCGGTTGTGTATTGACTAAATACATGAGCGAACCAACCAACTGTCGATAAACAGTGGCATCCACTACCTCTGTTGATGTAGCATCTTCTTTCCTCCAACCACCAGGAAGAGGAGTGTCGATAGGCTTGCAGCCTTGCATGTGAAACTTATCCAGTATCTCCTGGGCATACTTGCCTTGAGACACAAATAGTCCACCCTTCCGCTGCCAAATTTCCAATCCTAGGAAATAATGAAGGAGGCCCAAGTCCTTCATCTCAAACTCCTTTGCAAGATCTGCCTTGCATGAGTGTATCAACAGTTCATCACCCATTAGTATTAAATCATCTACATAAAGCACAATGATCAAAAGCTTACCCTCCACCATAATCTGGTATAGGTTTGGATCCGCCTCACTCTTGGCGAAACCAAGTTTGGTGAAATAACTGTCTATCCGTGTGTACCAAGCACGAGATTCTTGTTTCAGCCCATACAACGCTATTTTGAGCCTGCACACATGCGACTCGCTGCTGAAGATTTCAAATCCTTCAGGCTGATCAATTTACACCTCCTCCTCAATGATTCTGTTGAGGAACTCAGTCTTCACATCCATCTGATGAATGTGCCAACCCATCTACGCTGAGAGAGCAAGGATGGTCTGTATGGAAGAATACCTTGCGACAGGTGAAAAGTTTTCTTCATAGTCGATCCCCTCGATCTGTGAGAAGCCCTGGGAAAAAAATCTTGCTTTATACTTCTCGATGCTCCCGTCAGCAACTTGCTTCACTTTGTAGATCCATCTCGAACCTACCACTGAATTCCCTTCCAGCCTTGGGACAATATCCCATGCACTGTTTCTGACAATCGAATCATACTCTTCCACCATGGAATCTACCCATGTGAGATCCTCCATAGCTTCCTCTAAAGAGGATGGCTCCGTCACGATACACTTTCTCATCAAAGCCATGTATCCAGTAAATCGGTCAGGTGACTGTCTCTGTCTACGCTATGATGTAGGAGCTCCTACATTCTGCGCTGCATCAAGAGTCAGTCGCTCAGCTTCTGTAGTGCGCTTCCGCCCTCTGATGTTTGGCACTGCATGAGTGATTTCTTCCACTCCATGAACCTCCTCTTGTGGCTAATCCACATCTTGAGGCTCATCTTTAGGAACAAGTAGCTCCTCATCTACATGCAAGTTTAGCTCCCTCTCAAGCGGCAACTTCATGGCTTTCTCCTCATGAAATTTGATATCCCGTCACACAACAGTCATCCGACTGTCTAGAAAATACACACGATAATTGTGGGGTGTTTTTGTGTACCCCAGAAATATCCCAACCTCTGCGGTTGGCTCAAGCTTCTTCCTGGCATCCTTTGTCACATGAATGTAAACAGGTGAGCCAAAAATCTTCAAATGAGAAATATCTGGCTTCTTACCAGAAAACTCCTCTTCGGGTGTACTCATGCCAAGTACTCTATGAGGACAACGATTTTGCACATAAACCGCAGTGTTGCATGCCTTAGCCCACAAGTGTATGGAAAGGCCCTGATCATGCAACATCGCCCGTGCAACACCCACGATCATTCTTTCTTTCTCTCCGTGACCCCATTCTGCTGTGGGTTATGAGGCACTATGAGTTCTCTTCGAATTTTTTCTTTGCTACAGAAGTCTTTGAATTCACCAGAGGTGTATTCACCACCATTATCGCTCCTTAGAGATTTCACCTACTTCCTTGACTCTTTCTCAACCAGCACCTTGAACGCACAGAACTTTGAGTATGTCTCGCTCTTCTTCTACATGAAGAAGATCCAGCACTTACGAGAAAAGTCATCAAAAAATATCACATAATACCTGTGTTTTTCTGTTGAAGCAACCGAGAAAGGTCCACACACGTCTGTGTGAATTCTCTCAAGGATTGTCGAGGCATGACTATCCTTCTCATGAAAAGTGGTCTTCACAAATTTTCCCAAAGTACATCCCTTGCACTGATCTGACTGCGCAAGTGTACCCTTGGGAAGCCCGGTAGAAATCTATTGCAAAATTTTCAAAGCGCCATGGTGAAGATGGCCCAATATCCTATGCCACAATTCGCCCTCATCCTAGCTCACCACTCCTCCTACTTTTTCTGCCATTGCTGCGCAGCCATCTACCTGCAATTGATAAATATTCTTAACTCGAATCTCTATCCTCCTGGTTTGACAAATTGTTTTACTACGCAGGAAAGCTTTTCCCTCGCTAAAAAAAACATCATAACCCTTGTATTCCAACATCGCCACAGAGATCAGATTCTTCTTCAATCCTGGAACATGCATGACATACTTCAAGATGAAAGGTTTAACTGACTCCCTCTCAAAGGAAACAGTCCTGATACCAGTCGCACTGTATCTACCATCATCGCCCATCTCGATGTGCACTCTAAGATCCTTTTCATCCAGATCACTAAACAAATCTTTGTCTCCGGTCATATGGAAAGATGCACCACTGTTAAGAAACCATGCCGATCCCATCACAATTGAAACCAAGCATGCGATCAAAGAACAATCCAACTCAAACTGTGAGGCTAAGGCCTCTCTAGTTACAGATCCAACAACTTTCTTATTCTTCTTCTTCTGTGGGAAATTAGTGGGGAAATGCCCGTGCTAGTGACAGTGAAAACACTTCACCTTGGACAAGTCCTGCTTCTTGCCTTTAGCTTCATATTTGGAAGATTTCTTCCATTTTCCTTTCCGAGCTTTGGCAGCCAAAGCGCAATTTTATTCATCTTCATTCTTCGATGAAGATCCATCCCTGGTACCCCGCCTTATCTCCTCCTGCACAAGATCCAGCCAAAGTCGCTCCCATCCTGATAGTTTCTCCCGTCCATTGACAGAGTCTTTGTAGCTATGCGAACTCTTTGGAAGCCCAAGGAGAGCCAAGCTCACCAAGTCTTCTTCATCAACAATAACCCCCACACTTCCCAGCTCATCCTTACAGTGGACAAAATTCGTGAGGTATTTTGGTATACTGTCGCCTTTCTCCATTTTTATTTTTCTAAGCTTGTATTTAAGCGCCAACTTCCTCTGGTCGCTTCTGCTTTGGAACAAGTCTGTCAAAGCCTTCCACATTAAGAATGGAGTGGATTTACCATGAAGGCTGGACACTATGTGGTCCTTCACACCTTCCAACATAATTCTTTGACACTTTGCTACCTTCTTGTGCCATGCGTCAAGTGTGGCTGCATCGCTAGAACCAGGCTTTGGAATATCAACATCTATGAACTCCTTCAACCCATTATCATCCAGCACTGCCTCCATCTTGTCCTTCCATGCAATATAATTCGAGCTTCCATCAAGGGCATACTCCAATCGCAATCCTTTGAAGGACATTTCAATGAATGCTCAACTTAGACACCAAGAAAACACAGCAGCAAATTCGAATTCCACCAGTACAAAACTCAACCGCTTCAATAATTGCAATCTGCTCCAATGATCAACTGCTCTGATACCACGTAGAAATTATATAACTTATGTGTTATATTTCCAAGATTCTCCTGATCTCACACTATTTTAACTTCATGCAAAATATAGAATCTATTCCACCATTGATCATTTGCGGAAATTAAATCAAGATTGCAATGCACACATGAAACAATAAACATTCAGACACATTAACACAGTTGTTTAACGGGAAATCCTGAAGCTGAAAACCAAAAATATCTGTATATAATATATGTCATAGAGATCATGTAACAATCCTCATACAAAGCTGATCATATCAAGCTCTTAGTACAATACAATCGCTACACACTAATCAAGCCCGATCTTGCAAATCCATGCACCAATCTTTGCCACCTGCTAGCCTGCCTCTACTATGTAATCTCTGTTGAAGAATGGCTCTAAATGAACTTGAATTTCTCCAGCCTTTCTCACGCAATCCTCATTGGCATCTCCACTGAGTGCTGGATGCAATAAATGCATCGCTATAGTCACAACTGATAGTCACACTTGCTCTTTCACCTATCTCTCCACTGAAACTATCATGCACTGTAGTTAACTGATGTATTCTTCAGTTGATTAATGAGTTATTATTTAGTGAATTAATTAACTAATTAATTCACTCCACTCTCACTAGTGTATCAATCAGTTAGACTAGATAAAACTAGCTCAACTGAGTCTAACGGATTTAAACTAAATACAGCTCCACCAACTACTTCTCCAACTCCACCAAACTCTGTCACATGAGTTCTAACTGAAGTCCTCCATGCAATAGCTCCAATAAACCCTCAAGAATAGCGTAATTCATTCTGTCAGCTGATATGCCACATCTGTGCACTTAACTAAAGTGCTCCAAGAGAATAAGATAATGTTTAGAGTCCAAATATTATTAAGAGCTAATAATATTCGACATATCTATTTTTAGACTGGAAATCTAAAAATAGATTCTGCCCAATATGTCTAAAAATAGAAGTCCATCTATTTTTCCAACTTGACCAACCATCCAAAAATATCATCCTGCAACTCATAGAATATGATCGACATGTCTAAAAATTGGGACTCTTTTCACTAAGCTCAACGTCTTGTTGAATATCAATAAGAATTGGCTAAGTGTTGGCCCGATTTTTTCTGGATCAATGTGAGACAATTGGTAGAGTGTAGGAGACTCTTGTGAGAAGAGTGCATTGTAATTGTTTCATGATTCCTTGTGGAATATACAATATATGATAGAGGGATTTTGAGCAGAAAGCTTCCCCCGAGAAATTATCTGTGTTGTGGTTTGATTTGATTCTTTATTTTCTTAATGTGATTGGAGATTGTGTTTAATTTCCGAAATTTATTTGTATAAGGATTCAATATCTAGCTTTAGTACATTACTTGATCAGATTAAATCCATTGATATACATATGTTTGTACCATATACCAAACTGAGTGGTGCCTTTGAGGTATCTCAACACATATTTGGTTGCCTTCCAATAAAGCTTGGTTGGCTTAACCATAACTTGACTAAGTTGGTTAACCACATAAGATATGTTCTTTTGTGTGTTCACCAAGTACATAAGTGAACCCACAAGATTCTTGTAAATGGTAGCTTCAACCACTTTGCCTGAAGTAGCATCTTCCTTCCTCCAATTCCCCTCTAGAGGATTCTCCATGGGTTTGCTGCTCTCCATGTGAAACTTCTTCATTATCTCATTGACATACTTTCCCTGAGAGATAAACAGTTCCCCATCTCTTTGCCAAATTTTCAAACCAAGGAAATAATGCAAGAGCCTCATATCCTTCATCTCAAATTCTCTTGCAAGATCCTCTTTGCAAGAATTGATTAGCTTCTCACCACCTGTCAGAATCAAATCATTGATGAGTGTAATTTCCATACTCACCAAAAATAGCACAAGAATGGTTTGTCTGCAGAATAGCCCTCTTTTTCTGCCCTTGGGAGTTGTTTGGATCCTAGTTTTGATTTCGGTTGGGGTTGCCCCCATCCTGAGATCACGAAGGGCATTGTTGGTTACTTCCCCCCTGTCTAGAATCTCCGTTTTGTTTATTTTTAGGATTTTTCATTGCAGTGTTAGGAGGAATACTATGATTCTATTTGTCGTAAGGCTAGTGTGGTTGCACCTGAGAAGGTTACACAAAGTTCACAGGTGCATTGTTTTGCGGTGGTGGGTTTTATGTTGGGGAAGGGGAATATTGGGGTCCCTGTCCCTAGCTGGTATAGCGTTGCTTGGGGAGAGCTCTTCTGTCAGCATTTCTAGTTGCATACTAGGTCCCCTGTGAGGGAGGGTATGATCCTCCCTGCTGACGGTGGTATGATCCTCCCTGCTGACGGTGGTATGATGACACCCTATTGGTCATATTATGAAGAGGTGCAGGATGACTCTGATGGTAGACAAGTTGCGTGATGTTCTGGTTATGATCATACGAGTAACCTGGGTACTGGATACTGCTTCCTAGGTGACCTTGGGTCAATGACCCGATCAATCCGTCTGCAGTATTCGACGCGCCTGGAAATTCTTTGTAAGTTTGTAGGCGTGGGGCGTTAGGCAGAACGTTGTAAATGTATCCTGACTGGGTTTATATAAGTTTGAGTTGCTGGGCTTTACTAATTTCATCCTCCTCGAAGGTGGGTCCTTGGGTTGACACATCTTTTGAAATCTCTACTGTGAGAGTCTTCAAAAATAGGTCCAGTAAAAATCTATCATCAAGTTTGGATTTACACAAACTTCAACGTCGCCACCATTCATGGAGATGGTCCGAGATATGGACAGCTGACTTTTTCCTAAAATGAGTCAGTAACTCCATTCCTGAATCATGGTGGATGGGTAAATGAAAATATGTAAGGAAAACAGTATCGAGGGCGCTAAAGGTTCCATTCGAAGCAGAAGGCTGCTCCACATACCACTTCGCGGCAGGTCCGATTAAGGTGCACTGAAATAGTCTTAGTCAAATAGTATCATCAATAATACTATTGTACTAACACCATAGGTAGAAAGTCATTACATTATTTGCAGGTTCTTCCACTTGCTTCCCTTTGAATTTTGGAATGTCTGAAGGGAGCTTCGTGGGCATGGGGGGCCAATTGGGGTTGTGCGCAATGGGATCATTTGTTAGGTTTGATAGATCTCGGAGGTTTAATGATGCTAGGAAAGGTAACTGAGTATTGAGTTCCATTGTGAACTGAGGAAACACAGGAATTTGGTTGTGTATGGGGGGTGTTTGGGAGATATTACCCTGTGACATACCATGTTGTGTGTTCTTCTGACTCCCTGAAGGGGTACCTCTCCTCTACCCTCTGGGGATTGTTGGAGGAGTTATGTGTGGTGACCCTATGGGGGTTTCCACAGGTGTGGCGTTGGGTGACCGTTGGGGGTTCCCCACTAAATATGCCCTAATAAAGGATGAACCAATAAGGGTGGATGTGTGTCGTATTTTACGCCTAAATGGAGAAAGACCTGGCACTCCTCCCTATAATGGGGGGAGGTCCAAAAAACTTCTAGATCGATGAGGTCCCGTTGGGTCTGTTATGGTGTTGAATTGGTTTTATTTTGGAAATATTTTTTAGTTTTCTCAGATGTTGTGTAACCAGCTTCAAAAATAGAAGAAAAGAGATATCAACGCCTTAGAAATAAGCCACTTCGAGGGGGCAACCTCCAATACATTACATAAATGAACAATTCTTGGATGATACAATTCACAAAACCTCCTTTCCATATATAGGAGTCCATGGGGCCATAATGTAATCCTAGTGGGCCACAATGTAATCCTAGCCGACCTAACAATAATAATTTAAGGGCACAATAATAACAAAATGGGGGTTACAAGGGTACAATAATAACAATAAGGGGGTTACACTAATAAAAATAAAGGACTATACTAGTAATATAGGGACCTAACATGCCCCTCTCCTTCAAAAAAGTGTTGTCCTCAACGCTTGAGTAGCTCTGGGTGCTTCTGTATAAAATTCTCATCCTCCCATGTAGAATCTTCAGTGGGTAAGTTCTTTCACTTGATGAGATACTCTGAAATTGATCGATTCCGTAGTTGTCGAGTTCTTGTTTCCATGATCGCTTCCGGTTCCAATATGATTTTTCCTTCCTCATCAAGTTCTGGAAATATTGTTTGAACTGGAAGATTTTCACCTATAACCTTCTTTAAGCATGAAACATGGAAAGCTGGATGTACTCGCGAAGAAGCAGGAAGCTCCAATTTGTATGCCATAGTACCAATCTTTTGCAACACCTTGTAAGGACCATAGTACTTTGGCGATAATTTATTATCCTTCTTAGCTTGCTTGAGGGACATTTGTTTGTATGGTTGTAGCCATAAAAATACCCAATCTCCTACATCAAAACTTCTCTCATTGCGATGTTGATCTGCCTGTTGTTTCATTCGATTTTGTGCCAAATTCAGGTTATCCTTTAAGAGTTGGAGAACTTCTTGCTGATGCTCGATGTGATCTTCCACTGCTTGAACCTTCGAATTTTCCCTTAAAGATGATGTGATGGATGGTGGATGATATCCATAAAGTGCCATAAATGGGGTCATTTTTGCTGCGGTATGGAAGGAAGTGTTATACCACCATTCAGCGAGAGGTAACCACTTGACCCATTGTGTTTGTTTATCGGATACAAAACAACGAAGATATCCTTCCAAACATTTATTTACTATCTCAGTTTGACCATCAGATTGAGGATGATAAGATGAGCTATGAACTAATTGAGTACCCAAACAAGAAAATAACTCCGTCCAAAAATTTCCAGTAAAAATGGGATCTCTGTCGCTCACAATAACCCTTGGGCTTCCATGTAGCTTTTGAATTATGTCCATAAATGTAGTAGCAACTGTACTTGCTTTAAATGGATGAGATAATGCACAAAAGTGTGCATACTTGGTAAGTCTATCAACTACCACCATGATGACATTATTTCCTTCGGACTTAGGTAAACCTGTGATAAAATCCATTGAAATATCCTCCCAACGTTGACTTGGAATGGATAAAGGTTGTAGAAGTCCCGGGGTCTTAATTGTCTCCACTTTATTATGCTGGCAAACCAAACATTCCGCCACAAACTTTTGAATATCAGATTTAAGGCCATCCCAAAAAAATTCTTTCTTCACCCTGTGGTAAGTTTTTAAAAATCCTGAGTGTCCTCCTAAAGGAGAAGTGTGCAATTCGAGAAGAATCTTTTGTTTTAGTTGGGAATTCTTACAAAGATATAAGCGATCTTTGTACCATAAGGAATCATTTTTCCAACTAAATGTATCAGATGTATTAGGATCTTGCTGCAACTTTTGAATGAGTGTCGATACATCTTTGTCCTTCTTCCATTCATCTCTTGCTTCAGTTATCCAATCTGGTTGGATAATATAAATGGCACAAAGCAATGCTTCCACCTCTTTATTCTTTCTTGAGAGTGCATCTGCAACAACATTAAGCTTTCCTTTTTTGTAGATTATTTCAAAGTCATAACCCAACATCTTTGTGACCCATTTTTGCTGCTCTTCTGAAGATAGTCTTTGTTCCAAAAGTGTTTAAGACTATCATGATCAGTTTTTACCTTGAAGTGTCTTCCCATTAGGTAAGTTCGCCATTTCTTTAGTGCATGTAGTATTGCTAACATTTCCTTCTCATAAATAGGTTTCTGTAAATACTTTCCTTTGATTGGACGACTTTCAAAAGCAACGGGTCTTCCTTCCTGCATTAAAACTGCACCAATTCCATTTCCTGAGGCATCACATTCCACAATAAAGGTTTTTGTGAAGTCTGGTGTAGCTAAGACCGGTGCTAGGCACATTGCCTCTTTAAGACGTTCAAAGGCCTTAGTTGCTTGAGGAGTCCATGAAAATGCATCTTTCTTCAATAATGTTGTTAGAGGTGCTGCTATTCTCCCATAATTCTTAACAAACTTGCGATAATACCCTGTTAACCCAAGAAATCCTCGCAACTTCTTTATGGTTGTGGGGACTTTCCATTCCTTAATAGCTTTAATTTTGTTAGGGTCTACTTTAACACCCTCGTGAGATACAATATGACCCAGATATTCCACCTCTTGTACTCCAAAGAAACATTTGGATTTTTTTGCATATCATTGTTTCTCCTGCAATAGTTTGAGCACCCTGTCAACATGTTCAACATGATCCTTCCAAGACCTGCTGTAGATTAGTATATCATCAAAAATACTAGCACAAATTTTCTAAGGAAGGGTTTGAAAATGGAATTCATCAACCCTTGAAATGTAGAAGGTGCATTGGTAAGGCCAAAGGCATGACCAAAAATTCATAATGACCCTCATGAGTTCGAAATGCTGTTTTTGGAATATCTTCAGTCTTCATTCTAATTTGATGATATCCTGAACGAAGATCCAACTTAGTAAAATAAATTGCTCCATGTAATTCATCCAATAATTCATCAATCACAGGAATAGGAAATTTATCTTTAATGGTGAGCTTATTGAGCTCCCTATAATCCGGACACATTCGCCATGATCCATCCTTCTTGTGTACCAATACTACAGAGCAGAGAAAGAACTTTGACTAGGTTGAATTATACCTGCCTCTAACATTTCTGCAATCATACGTTCAATTTCGCTCTTTTGGAAGTAAGGATATCTATAAGGCCGAATGTTTGGAGGAACACTTCTTGGAATCAAATGAATAGCATGATCATGATCACGAATAGGTGGGAGTCCTTTGGGAGTTTCAAACACCTTGGAATGATTGTCCAAGACTTGTTGGAGATCTGCAGAAATAGATGATTTTGATGTTGGAACTTCTATTGAGCATAATTGTGCAATTACGCCTCGCTGTTCTTTCTTTAGAAGCTTTGTCATGACATTAGAGCTTATTATCCTTCCTGGCTTCCCCGCAATACCCCGTAATTCGACTTCCTTTCCTTCTGAAAAAAATTCCAAGAAAAGTTCTTGAAAATTAAAAGCTACCGTCCCCAAATATTGTAACCATTGTACTCCTAGTACAACATCAGCACCTCCCATAGGAATGGAAAGCATTGGACTAGTCAACACATATTCCCTCATGGTTAGCTTGATATTATGGCATTTTCCAGAGCAATTTATAGTTCCTCCATTTGCAACCATCACTTGACATTCTGGTGCTGGGTATAGGAAACAATTTAATTCCTTGGCTACCTTACAATGAATAAAATTATGGGTGCTACTGAATCAATCAACACTATTACCTTTTTCTTCTTGATATGTCCTTCTATCTTGAGAGTTTGAGGAGTGGTAATTCCTGCCAGTGCATTACACGATATGGTTGGATTCATTTCTTCTTCTTCTAGGGCTGGTTCCTGCTGTATATCCTCTTCTTGTTCATTTTCTTCTTCCTCTTCACAATCTATGTAAAATAATTTCTTCTCAGCACACTTATGACCTTTAGTGTATTTGCTATCACAAGTGTAGCAAAGCCCTTTTGCTCTTTTTTCTTCCAATTGTTGTGGTGTCAACCTTGTAGGTTGTGGAAATCTAGGTGTAGCAACACTTCCTTCTTTATAGAATTGAGTGGTAGGTTTCCTTGTCACCATAATTTTACATTCAACTTTTCTTGCCAACCTGAATGCCTTCTCCAATGAATCGGGTTCCAAAACGCGAACTTCATGTTGGATGTTATCCTTTAAAGTGCCTATGAAGAGATCAATCCTGTGTTCCTCTGGAATATCAGTTACCCTTATATTCAATTTTTGGAAGTCCTCAATGTGTTGCCCTACTAAACCCTTTTGTTTGAGATTTATCAATTGGCTAAAGAAGGTGTTGCTCTTTGTATCCTCATAATGTGCTATCATTTCTTCCATAAAAATTGACCAAGTGATAATTTTTTTACGGGAGCAAAGCCATCGATACCATACAAATTTATTTTGTTCTAAATGTAAAGTTGCAATGCGTACCTTTTGTGTGTTTTGCACATTATTGAGATCAAAATATTGCTCCATATGTAGTATCCATGTTACAGGATCCTTTCCATCAAACTTCCTCATATCCATTTTTGGAATATGGTGGTTCTTCCTTCCAACATTAGAGTTTATGAAATCATGATTAACATTTATTTTTTTCTCATCACGTGGTTCTTTCTATATTTCACTTCATTAGGAGTCATTTGGTTTTAAGCTTGTCCGTCAAGCCTTCCATATATGATTTTAGATCCATTTCTTCATGTTTTCCATGTTGTCTTTCATGTCATCCATCTTAGCCGATGCCCACTTCCATCCCATCCATCTCTTGGCTTCCACGCCTTTCTTCAAACCATCCATCTTCACTTCCACGCCATCCATGTAAGCCCCATCACTTTCTTCAAACCGTCCATCTTCACTTCCACGCCTTTCTTCAAAACTTCCATTTCATTTTTGGTGCTATTTAAAGGAAGTGAAATTTGTTGCACTTACTCTTGTAATTTTGATAGATCATGTTGCAATTCTTCATCTTCATGAGTCATGGTAGAGCCTTATGAAGGCTTAATGGGTGTTGAATTATTTTTAGGTGCCATTTTAGAATCCAATATTGACACCTATTCTACAATAGGCCCTTGCAATCAATTCAACTTGATTCTTCAAACAAGACTTGTGCAATTCGGAAAAAAATACACACCTTTTACTTGCTTTGAGGAGCTCGATATTGAAATTGTATTATCTCTGTGATTGTAGATCTTAAATATCTGAAATTAAACACTGAAGTAGCCCTCTAAATTCTCTTTTGAATGCCACAGGTCTGACCTGATTTGGATTCTCCAAGACAAAGTTGTGTCCAATCTCCCACAATGACCTAATTATGGACTGGTTCAGTAGAGCGAACTTGTACGACTTGCCACGTGTCCAACTGTTTCATCCTTTGTCTCTGAAATTGACAGCAAAGAAACTTCTGATGTTTACTTGCGACCAGGCATTACGGCACTCAATCCGATGCCCAGAAGAGAGAGTTGTGTGAACTTTCCACGATCACCTCCTTTGAGATGCAATTAGGGAGCACGAGAAAAACGGTACCTTCCACAGATCATATCTCAAAAAATATTACGAACCAAAACCCACAGAGGAAATCTTTTGAGAAATTTCCTCAGGATTTCAGCTTCGCACCATATGAATTTCAGACTCAGACCCTTCGTACAAAAAAATTTATAGTGCAAATGCCACGATGACCTGTTTATGAGCCTGAAAAAATACCTAACTTCCACAGATGATATCTCCTCAAATATTGCGAACCAAGATCTGAAATTTTTAGACAACCTTCCTCAAGATTTCAGCTTCGCACCCTAGAAATTTCAGCTTCTAAAGCTTCGTAGAAAAAAAGTTATAGCGAAAATGCCACGATGACCTGTTTGGAGCAGCGAAACCCTAGAATCCCAAAGCTCTGATACCAAATGTTGTGTAACCAGCTCCAAAAAGAGAAGAAAAGAGATATTCACGCCTTAGAAATAAGCCACTTCGAGGGGGAAACCTCCAATACATTACATGAATGAACAATTCTTGGATGATACAATTTACAAAACCTCTTTTCTATATATAGGAGTCCATGGGGCCATAATGTAATCCTAGTGGGCCCAATGTAATCCTAGCCGACCTAACAATAATAATTTAAGGGCACAATAATAACAAAATGGGGGTTACAAGGGTACAATAATAACAATAAGGGGGTTACACTAACAAAAATAAGGGACTATACTAGTAATATAGGGACCTAACATCAGAGGTAAGATATTATTACCAAAGAAAAATGTGATCACATACATAAAACAAAGAGAAAAATAAAATGTAATTTTATCCTTTAGATTAATACTATGTGATGAATCCATCAAAAAATATGGTTTTGGTTGTTTTGCATATGATACTAAAAAATCCTAGAAGACCTAATCATCCTCACGCTCTCAAATGTAACTAGGCCTTGCAAAGATATATTCTGATGGGTATTGCGGCAAACATCCCAAAAGAACTAGTGATGCCTTCCAGCAGTTGAAGAATCGACCAAGGTAAAGGTATGAGGATCTAGTGTTGCCTACACCATTACCTATAGGGAAATATTCACTATATTTTTCCACTGAAGTATCATCATCCCACGTGAGCGTTCGAGTCTTGATATTCTTGGTATTAATCTACCAGTACTGTTGTGTAGGTAAATCCCCTCTGCAGACAGAGGCGATCCCTCTAGCCCTGGGGTGGGTCTAGCAACAAGGGAACATGCTAATGCTTCTATTCCTAGTTTATGAATGAAACTAAGTCGAGATATATGTCCTACCTTTGTTCCAACGCAAACGTTGCAGCTGTGGAAGCAGCCTCTTGATCTCCGTCCTGACACGTCATAGTCCTTCAATAATATCACTTAGGTGCCTGCATAAAGATCATAGAACGATAATAGTATACGAAAACATACTTGAATTCATAACTATTTAATTGGCCAAGGAGAACTAAACATATTGCACAATATTAAACATATCAAACACAAAATGGGAACCAAAACATCAGTCATGTATTAATAAGTAGAGAAAGAAAGAGTTGACAACCAAAAGAGCCTTGACGTTGCAGCCTCCTTCAGCGGGTCCAGTCAAAACGCGTCTCAAGCACTCATCGGGGATTTGGACTTGGCAAGGGAATAGCCTAGAATATCTCTCGACAATGGGTTCCTCTCCGCTTTATCTCATACCAGATATTAGTAAAGAATGTTCAACTATTCAACTATCTCAGCTAGCTGCAACTATGTGAGAGAGATTTACTTATAGGAGAGGAGGAGGTGGTTTGAGATTCCTCATAAGGTGGAAAGGAGACCTTACCCTTTGCAGAGTTGCTCAAAAGTAGGAAACAAGAAGCCAAAGGAAGGTCTTCGACGTTATTCAATCGAACAAACCATACTGACTCCACTCACGAAGTGGTTGGCAATGGAAACTTCGCTTCTATTTTAAACAAATTTCCAAAAACAGCTCGGTGTAGGCAGTACACTGAGACAGAGCGCCAATGGGCGTGAGGCCCAGTGTTAATTTTTGTATGAGCGTGAGGCCATAACTTCCTACCAATGCTGACCCAAAATCATGTGTTTTTTGAGCTTGCTCCAGGAATAATCAACAGAGAAAATGTTCTTCTCATGCTAAGGGATGAAATGACACTTTTTGCAAGGCATGAAAATAAAAAGAAGTCACTGAAATGGTCCTCCAATGTGTGAGATGCAGATTGTAGGGATGGTGACAACATACTGTGTAACAGATTCCCCTTAAAGTATGAGTTCTGAGAGAGAGGGAGGAGTGAAATGCTTTACAAGAACGTGTTCAAACTAAACACCGTCGTCGGAAGACATGCAAGTACAAATACAATTGATATCTCTGATACATGAGCATGTGGCATGGGCACAACCATCCATAATAGAGTACATATAAAAATAAGATCTGAGGTATGGACGTAGTCATCCCGTAAGAAGGATTAATAAATAGACTCAGGTATGGTCGTAGCCAGCCAATCAAAAGAGTCATGCATATATTCATGATAAACCAAAATGATCTCGCAGCTTGGATTGTATCAGAAAAAACCTAGGGTCTTGTGCTCCATCTCGACCTGAACAAGTACAAATTCAAGCATGAAAATATGTGAGCTAAAGTCTAACATGCAGGAAAGTCACCTGATTATCAGCCAATGATGAAAGCTGTAAACAGGCACGAGAGAAACCACCAATAGTGATAATGGCTCTCAAGGTAAAATAAGTACAATCCACAAAATGTGAATAGTGATCTGGCATCGAACACCTATGGAATCACTCGATCGAAGGCCAATGATGAGGACCTGTCTTCGAATGCGAAGAAATTTCCATTGATGCATGCAAGTTTCAAGCTACCAGAAGGGAAGCTCTAGAAGCTTCTTGGATGATGAGCTGAAGTCGATAGTAAGTGACCTGGTCGAAGGAGGGCCATAATGTATCCCACATCATCGACACAAGATAGAGGAACAAGATGATAGTGAATCAGGACCAAACAGAGAATCATAGGTTGAAAAATGCAAAAGGAAACTTCTCTTGAACATATAGTCGACACGATTCCAGAAATTGGCAGTATTTGACATCAAGGGATCTGAGGTCATGATGACATGGAAAAGAGCAGATGAGAGGTCAAAACAGATTACCTAAACCCATGGAGGCAAAAAAATGATGAAATGGGATGTCCCCAACCCAACACGAATGCAGATGAGTGTCATGTTCAAGAGCGACATACTATTGACACAACTGAGAATTGGTTCCATTTTCCCCCACCATTGTTGGCGAGTAACGTAATTATTTTTGGAAACACTCTTGAAGGGGATATCATATGCTTGTCATGTAAATTTTTACATCGGAAAATTCCATCCTAGTACAGTTTATGAGCCCTAGGAAGGAGGAACTCGGTTACGTCATGGTGACAATTTTCGATGTCATGTAGGTTTTAACGAGTTTGACAAAGGAAGATCTCGACATCTTTTCATGTTCAGAGAGTTTGAAAAGAAGCGAAAAAGAAAAAATCCAGCAGATCCCTTTTCGTAGGTAGTCTCACAGATTTGAAAAGGTAGAAAACTATGTCTAAGATAACCTCTTAGTCACAATAGGCTAAGGTATTCCTTTTTCGTAAATAATCTATCCCAGCCCAAAAAAGGGGTAAACGTATACTGGGTAGATATCATTTCACAGCCTTTAACGAGTTCAAAACGACAAGAGTCTCGAAAATCTTTTTAATTTTTGAGAGTCATAAAAGAGCTGAAAGATGACTCCAAGGGTGATTTTTTCGTGTTTTTACCGAGTCCGAAAAAGTATAAAATACAACTCGTTACTTCTTCATCGTCATGTTGAGGACCTGTTGCTGCATAAGAAATGCACGTAAAACCCATTTTTCAAGATAAATATCAAAATAATCGAAAAATATGCTCAAAAAACCTAATTAGGGTTCTCAAAAGTTAATAAAATGCCAAAAATAGTAAAAACAAATTACTTTTCACTTTTACCCCTTGTGAGCACTTTTTACCCTTTTTTCACTGTGATTTTGCGGAGTTGACAGCGGACAATCCCGAAGGCCAATCGTGAATTCATATTTTCCACGTAAGAGATCATATTGTTGCCTACATTTTGATATAATTTTCATTACTTGAAATTCAATTTTTAGATCTGTGGAGGGGTTTTTGTGTAAATTAGGGCGTAGCGGTCGGCACAAGTTTCGGGCATGGACTCGCGCCAACCGGCCTTGAATTTAAACGGAGGTGCTAACTGGCACGACAACTGTGACCACAATTTTAAGCTTGTAAATTCTAATATTTAGCCCATTTTAAACACTCAAATAGCAAATTATTTGACTAATGATGACCCCAATGATGTTTTTGCAGGTGTGAAAGAAAAAAATGGCGATTGAATGGAAGGAAAGAACATAGTGAAGAAGATGAGCTAGCCTTGGGCGATGTGAGATGCATGGACGTTCTCAAGGACTGCGGGCTCAAGAAATTTTTCATGGCACCATGTCTCAAAGCTGAACCGGAGCTATTACAGTATTTTATTAGTGTCTGGGACATTGACCAAGAAAGATTCATAATTCATGACCAGGAGTTAGAGATTGAGGTCTTAGATGTTTACTTCATAACTGGATTGTCATGGAGGGGGGCAGTACCAATCCTAACAGGTACCCGACCCACAATGTAAAACATGAGCATGGTCATTAACAAAGTGTGCTGAGGGGTAAGGAAAGGATCCAAGAGTGGGAAGGTAGATATCCAAACCATTCTGGATCTGGCACTAAAATTAGTGTTGCACACCATCACGCGAGCTGCGAGATCTCAGGCTTCGCATGAGGCCACAAAAACACAGTTACTTCTTGCAGTATATTGCATGGCGCCCACTCTCTACAACTGGGAAGAGGCAGTAATGATCAACATGAAACGCTAGTTAACGAAATGCAAGAATAGTAAGCTGAAATAGTTTGGATATATTTCCATCCTGGTACCATTCATCTTGGAACGACTACCAATTTTCCAACATTAGGAAGTGATAGTTCCTACACCACCATCCCAAGAGCCACGGGTGGTCTGTTGGTGTAATATTCCCAAATGGGGAATGCATCAATATAAGACATAAAACTGGAAATAGCAATGTAAATCAACTCATGAACTTTGGAAACCAATATGGAGACATAACATCATGTATTAGATTAGAAAATTAGTACAAAACAGTGAGGCATGAATCATATACAATGAAGGAACAAGCCTCCCATAAGCAATCACTCCCAAAAATGAGCTGCTACAATAATACAAAATGTCGGAAGACTGCTACAGTGCAGTTATAAACACACTGCTATAGAAAAGGAATGTACAAAATATGTAGGGCTGTTATATGCCTCAAAATATATGCCCAATACAGATTTAGGCTTACTACAAACTCCTATAAAGAACCCATAAATGGTTTTCAGAAATACACTCTATACAAGATGGGATCTAAAGCCCTATGGCTGAAGATTCACTAAAAAATGAAGTACAAGAGTGTAGAAGTCTGAAATATTGTAGATCTGATGTAGATCCCTTCAAAGGTCTCCTCCCATGAAAGACTAAACCCTTAAATCACAAGAAAACACTCCAAAGGAGCCACAAGATCCCTCACTGAAGCTGCCCTCCAAAATAATGAAATCCCTAGCTGGAACAACACTGTAAATGATGGGAAATAGTTGGCCCGATGCCAAAGATCTGAAATAAGTCCAAGGACTCTCAAAACTGATCTCCCAAGTGAAGGAATCCTTCCTCCAATGAGCATTAGGGGAATTTTGAGGTCTAAAATGGGCCTCCTAAGAAAAATGTACAACAAAAATAAACTTTATAACAACCAATAGGATTCAAGATGATGATGTCAACCATGGGGGATGATTCACCATTTTTTAAATAAAAGAGTAAAAATATTAAAAAATAATAAAATAATAAAACTACTTTTTCAACTCGTATTTTCAACTTATCTCCCAAAAGTTTTACTCAAATTTCAAGTGGGAGTACTCGTTGGATGCGAAATTTAATTCCTCATCCAAGGAGTACCCATGTTGCATACATTTGATGAACCTTGCTACATGAAAAATGAGAAATACATAAAAAAACGTGATTACAATCACGTTTTTCATGTATTTCTTATTTTTCGTGTAGTAGAACCCAACGAAAGTATGCAACATGGGTACTCCTTGCATGAGGAATTAAATTTCGCATCCAACGAGTGCTCCCGCTCGAAATTTGAGTAAAAACTTTGGGAGATAAGTTGAAAATATGAGTTGAAAAAGTAGTTTTTTCCTTTTTCCCTCTAAAATTTGATGATGTCATCAGATCTTATTTGATTCTTTCCACTATTATTTTATAATTTCCTTAGGAGGCCCATTTTAGACCTCAAAATTCCCCTAATGGAAACTAGATCATAAAGTGGGTTTCTAAACCCCTCCATTACAACACCTTGCAACACAGCACAATAACCTGCAGAAACTGCGCTGATGAAGAAAGCTATAGCTTGGCCTAAAAACCTAAATGTGGAAATGAATACAATACTCTTCCAAGAGGCCTCTCAAGGAAAGAGGTGGGATTCCCATTTGGGAACACCCGGTGCTAAACAACACAGCAACCCTGCTAAACAACAAAGGAATGCAAAGTCTAAGAAGACCAATATCAAAATGATAATATAAAACATAACCTCATATGGCTTCCATCCTCTTCCTTATATAGATTATGAGCTTACTTGCCCTTGGCCCCACTAAATTAGGTCATTTCATCCATGAGATCAATCTCCCTCCAAAACTGTGTTATTCTTCATTTAATCTCCACTCCAATGTTAACTTGGTCAAAGTTGACTGAATCAACA